>CAUYPK010043650.1:0-34524 GCA_963574355.1 Loris lydekkerianus
GCTATAACCCAACTATACCACAAGACTATGAGGAAAGGACCAAGGAAGGGGAAGGGAGGGGGGAGGTTTGGGTGGAGGGAGGGTGATGGGTTGGGCCACATCTATGGTGCATATTTTTATCTATAATAAAAAATAAATTAAAAAAAATATATATATATATAAAATGGGGCTACTTCTGCCACTCCCTGGTATATCAATATTATAAACAATGGAAGAAAAAAACGTAAGTTGCCTTCATCTTAGACATATTCATGATGGTAAAGTTTCACTAAAATCTTAGTTATAGCCTTGAAATTCCTCTTAACTCTCACCATATATTTAAGATTATTTTCATCACTCTCAAGGAAACAATAAATTTAAAAGCTTGTGTTCTCAAGAAAATCACACCGAGATTTGTATATACCTGTTTTCAGAAAGATAAATTTCTCTTTGTTGTAGTAAATGGAATACATGTTTACAAAGTTCCTTGGAGACTCTTAGTTCAAAAATCCTACCAGCTCATTTTTCAATGTTAGCCCTCAAAAAAGTGAGCTGCTTACTGATCTCAACGTATTTCTATCCTATGGATTAATAAAAAGAGTCAGAAATCAGTTTACTTAGAGTTATCTTAAGGTAGACAATTTTATCTGTGGGTGTTCACCCACAAATGTGGGGAGGAAAACCTGCTAGCACTTTTGGAAGAATTTGTCACACACTCAGTGGTCTAAAACCAGTGTAATAATTTGAGTGTTGGATGATACTATTGCAAACAGAATAAAAAAATCCAGCAGGATAATTCTTTAATGGTTTCTAGAACCTCTTGATGACCTGAAATTTCTGTCCTATTGCTTATCTCAAAAGAACCAAAATTAGCCATAGTCAAGACAAGGATATTTTCCCACCCTTTAGCAAACTTCTAATGAATCTCCCAGGAGATTCTCCCTGCTGGAAATGGGTGTCTTATCAAGCCTCCCTGTTAAAAAAGTTGGGGTTAACAACTTTTGGGGTTGGCAAGTTGGGGTTAACACTCAGGCAGTCTGAATCCAGAGATCATACTGCGGATCTTGCTATCCATGTGGGATTTCACTTTCACTTCCAAAAGTTGTCCAGTGTAGACTGTAAATAATTAGATGATCACTCTAGGAATTTTCTGCCTCTTCATCTGCATAGCCAAGTAGAAGCCCCTAGTCTGGAGCTTCTTGGAGGTAATGAGTCACTGGTTGCATCTCCTAGAAATGAGTGACTCAGGAATCCCATGGATACTCACATCTAAGCAAAAAGCCTAATCACCTCAATTCTGGGATTATGTGATTATTTTTTCTTCTAAATTTCTTTCAGAGAGTTTCAGGTTAAGCATTTGGTTTTTATCAGCACATTGCTGTTAGTTCCTCCCTTCTCCAGGAAGTCTCCATTGGCTTAACAGGAAAAGCATAGAGCTAGACTATATAGTCACATTAAAAGTAAGTCACTTAAGGAAATTAGGGACAGATTTTATTGATAGGGATAAATAATAGTACCACCCAAGCCATGATTCCACTCTCTAGAAATAAATTTAAGCAACCATTGGCCAAATGCATCCACTGTTACTAAAAATCTTTGAAATTCAACTCTCCTTTCAATCTGGAAATCTTTTGAAGATCTTCATGCATGCCTTACTCACCAACATCTCAGCAAAGGCTTACAGCTGAAGCCATTATCTAATACTTTATTCATTTTTAGTTTTGTAAGTAGCAAAATGATACCCTGTATTAGGAGCAAAAGGATATTAATGAATAAGTCATCTTATGAAACTACTTATTGTTAGAGGAAAGTGGAAGAGGCCAAATCTGAACATTGCTGACTTCAAAAATTTAATTTAGATCATCCGTGCCTGGTCCAATCTCAGCCCACCACATCTGTTGCTCCTGCACAATATCATCCCCTCTACACCTTACAGCCCAAATCTCAAGCATGCCGACCCCAGCAGTAACATCCAGACCCACCTGGGATCTAGTTCCCATTCTAGCAGCTAGGGGATACTCTGTGAGGAGAAAACCTGGAACTTAATTTTTTTTTAAATCTTTGATATGCCGGAGTTAGTGCCAATACTTCCATTACCTCAGCCAGACTCCAAGGCGCATTGATGTTTCTTTCATTCTCAGACTGAATTTTAAATCTGACTAGTAGGGAAATTTCTGTTTCTACAAATCTCCCCCTTCTTGACCCACACCAGAAATTGCTCTCCATATTCTTGTTGCAGAAGATCATCTTCCTTTCTATTTAACACTAGGCAATAATTGTGAAGGTCAAATGTTCCCCAGCCCTTTTTGCCCAAATTATTTTGCCCATAGTAACTAGGAAGGAATGGTTTCTGCTAGAGCTCTCTTGCCCCCAACTCAAATATGGAGGACAGGACATAGACATAGGCCACTCATCACTTTCATTCCTATCTTTTTCTGGAATGTTCCTCTTTCATGTAATGTTCCAGCTTTAATGTAAGAAACTGCATTAAACTTCAGCCATTCTTGTTCAATGTCCCTACGTCCTCGTACTTCCTGGAATGTGTAAGAGAATTAAATACATCCATACCTTGGTGCACTGAGTTTTTCTTTTCCAATTCAGAACAGGTTCTTCCAGCATTTTCTCTTCAGGTTGGTTCTGCTGAGCTAAAAACCATAAAGCAAATCGGTACCTCACCTTCTAAGAGGACTTAGACCTTGGGGCACCTCATCTGTTCTCCTGGTTGGCCAGGGTCCACCATCCTTTCTAAATATCCAAAGCAAACAAAAGTGTAAATATTCTACTTCCATTTCAACAAGAAAATAGCTATATATAATATAGAATTTTTCATATAAGTGTACAGTAAATGATTAAAGGATTAAAGTAAGCTTTCATGAATATAATATTTAATTTGAACTTGAGCCTTCAGAAAGAGGCAGTGTTCTCCTCTATGGAGAATAATTTGGCCTGACATTGGTTCAAAGAAAAAGAAAGAAAAAGTAACAATTTGTTTTCATTTTTATGAACATATTAGAGTTTCGTTTCTAAATATGAAGTGTATTGATTCTGAGTATAGACTGCTTTTTCTAAAGTGTTTTAGCTGCTAGCAGCTTATATCCAAGCTTTAAATAACATGTGGTTATTCTAAGTATTAATTCTATGAAATTATATACCCAAACATTAAAAATTATAACAAGAAGACTTTGTCTACCATTGGCCTTGTACTCATTAATAATGAGATGGTTAAACTGAACACCAAAGGAGGAAACCTGGGTCACCTATTTTCCTATAACATGAGAAAAATCACTCTAGACTTTATGAATAGAAAGTGACTGCCCTGGCTCAGTGCCTGTAGCTCAGCGGTTAAGGCGCCAGCCACATACACCGAGGTAGGTGGGTTTCAAACCGGCCCAGGCCTGCTGAACAACAATGACAACTGCAACAATAAAAAAAAAAAAAAAAAAGAATTGGCCAGGCATTGTGGCAGGTGCCTGTGGTCCCAGCTACTTGGGAGACTGAGTCAAGAGATTGCTGTGAGCTGTGATGCCACAGCACTCTACCAAGGGTGACATAGTGAGACTCTGTCTCAAAAAAAAGAAAGAAAGAAAGTTACTGTCCAGATCCTTCTTATCCAAATATAATAGCTAGATTTCGTTTCATGTTTGAATCTTATAGAAGAAAGATGCAGACATGAAATAATTTAGGGAACAGCTATTTAAGCACAAAGATAATTAGCAAGGGAGCCAGATTTCAGGGGGAAAAAAAAAATGTTCATCAAATAAAAACACAACATGTACTTAAAGGAAAAAGTTGCAAAATTACCAGTTATCAAATTTATAGCTAATCATTTCATGGTAGAAAATGTGTAGTGTTCTCACATGATTGTCCTATCCAAGAAGATCCTTACATTATCTCAAGTACCAAAATTATAGAAGTCAAAGATGAAGATGTTTTTGTTAGGCAGTCAGTAACTTATAGAGCTTAATTTGAGATGCACAATTTTATAGCTTGGTTCTTTTGGGGAGGTGATAGAGGCTTGTCAAGGTGTAAATTTTGTTTTCATACTCCAAGCTATTAATAGAGGTTGCTGGGGCATGAAAGATTCCATAAAATGTCATACTTGAATAGAATTTTCTACTATGAGGATGAAAAAAAATCAGCAGGACTATTTCTATCAGACACTTTATCTTTTAATCTGTGCTCAATTTGAATGATCTTCTCTTAAATACAAATAAACTGGGGCAGGGGAGAAGTAACCAGGTAAAAGTCACACATCCAACATGTAGTACAATTCTGATGTGAAACCAGGTGTTCTAATAAGTAGTCCTGTCCTGCAAGCACCTTGACAGGGTGAAACAGAAGGGGGAACTTAAGAATACTTGCTGGATGAATTTCATCAAGATGTATACACTACCACAATTAAAATCACCATATCATGAGAGAAGAGCAAGATGGCGGCCGAGTAACAGCTTCCCTGCATCTGGGCACCGGGAGTCTGGGGAGATAAGACTCCAGGCATCTCTGGCTGGTGGGATCTGCCTATAATCATTCATTTGAGGATACAGAGAGTCAGCGAGAGACTTCTGGACCCCAAGAGGGGTTTATAATTTTATAATTCTTATATAAAAGGAGCTCAGTCTACCTGAAATCAAAGATGAATTGTGAATGCTTTCATTTTCAAATACAATCTCTAACAAAATACATGGTGGCCATGAACTTTGTGTGCAGATTTAAATGGTGTGCAATTTAACATTGCACAAGAACTTTATGGCCACCCTGTGTTTCAGTTAGAAGAAGAAAATAGGTGTCGGGGCAGTTTTTCTCAAGGTACAAAGTAAATGTATGACTTTTTATTAAGAAGAAAGTCAGTGAAACTCATCCCAAGGATTTAAGGGTTAGAATCATTCCTTGTAACAAAGGAATGCCTCCCTACTCTATAATTGAAACCCTTGAAAAACTATTTCATGCCACAAGTTTTATTCTATTATTAGATGTATTGTATTTAGATCTTGGAAATAAAACCAGTCTCAGAACATTGTTTTCTGGATATGCTGAGACATTTCAGGACAACCAGCAATAACTAAAGCCTAAAGATAATAAAAGACCACTAAGAAACAGCAACTGTGCCATTTTTGATATTTCATTTGCCAAGGGTGGGGGACTTCCGAGGGACAAGAAAGAAAACAGTGAAAAAAGAGACAAGAGCTATATATGCCATTTGGCCCAGGAATGTTATGAATTCAGCTGAGAATGATTCTTGGGTTGCCTTTTTAATAGTGATTTAGCAACCAAAGTATATCACTTTTAAATACTGAGTAAAATTAACATAATTAATTATTAATATTTTTTAAAATAATACTTGAACAAATCATATGTCATCTACTGCTTCTCAGAGGTTGTACCAGCAATGTCAGAGCTTTTGAGAAATTAAGTTACAGCCCTGCGGGTCAGTTACCTAGCAGATGAGAGAGTGCAGGCCAGATATTAGCTATTGCTTTATGCATTTTTATTTTTTATCCTTATAAATGTATTGTATAAGGAATATGATCTATGCCTCGTACTTTCAATATTCTGTTAACCCTATAATCCTCTATCCCAGCATGTCTAATTTTTCTACTTCACAGTTTTCAAACAATTAGAGGTAGTTCGGTAAGTTTAAGCTGATGCTGTTAACATCAGGGAATTTATCTTTGTTTCTGGTCATTTCCGTTTATTGTAGACGATGCCCAGTGAAGAATGCTGCTTTACTGACCTTCACACCATGCTCTTCCTGAAGGGCAGACTCATGTCCTAAGCCACCACAATGAGCTAAGGGACTCAGGATTTCTCAGAAGCTTAGAAGCAGAGTTTTCTTCCAAAAGTGGCATTATTAATGTGATTAGAATAAGTTGAGAGATGCCTTATTCAAGTTTGCTTTACATAATACTATAGACCCACAAGAAGCAGATTACCCTTATGCTTCCTTATTCCATGTCACTTTCCCTAAAAATGCCATTTGCTTGTTTCCTAAGCCATCTAAATCTACTTGGATGAAGGGCTTCTCCTTATTTCTACTCCTCTGGATTTCTGTTCTGTTCTGGAAAAATCAGGGCTTTGGCTGTATTAGGCACAGACGACCAACTTGTCTCTGGAAAGTTTCCTTTTCAATATTCCATGTCTGTGGCTGGGACTTTTGCACATCTTTTAAAGAATGGGCCTCTTACTCCCTATTTAAAGGCAGATGGTCTCCTGTTTGTGATAATTTGCATAATAGATTAGGTTCCTCACATAATTTCTGGTGTTCTTTTGTGGATAAATGAATTGAGGTAAACAGAAATTCTTCAAATCCTTAAAATAGCCCAGGCTGTTTTAAGGCCCAAGATGCAGTGACATATGTAATGATATTTTGCACAGCTAATGTTGATGTTAAGAAAATGAGGGACACAGTAGCTAAAGGTTCCTCAAGGTCACACAATGAGAAAGAAAGGCAGCCAAAATTAAAAGACATACTTTAGAAACAATCTGCCTAAATACTGTGAGGTTAAATGAGCTTTACTCATCATGTCTTTTGTCATCATTTCATTATTCCTGAGGTGATGTGGGTGGAACCAATTCACACTTGTTAGGTAGAAATGACATTTAGAAGGGCAAATCAAGGGAAAAATAAATTAAATGATAGGAGAAAATCCCCCAAACCTGAGGCAGGCTGAATGGGCATGTCCTGGAGAGTTGTATCCCACTGAATATCAATTCCATTGATCTATTCCATGAAGTCTAAAAAGGCTAACTAACACCTCATTGCTTCATGGGGCACAGAACAATTTTCAGAAGTCTGTGAGGTCTAGAGGTCTGGCTCTGACCCTCATGTGGCATTCAAAAGCTGTGAGTGTTTAGGCAAGTGATTTAACCACTCCAGGCTTCATTCCAAATAATTCTGGGCTTGGGTCCAAATATGGGAGTTGAATTTGATAGTTCTTAAGAGTCTTTCCACTTCCCACAGTCACTTTTGCTTATAGTAAGCCACTGTGTTTTCACTATAATGATACTGGAATAGAACATTTAGAATGAAAACCCTTGATGGTACATGAAAGGGATTTTACTTTAAAAGTCATGAAAAAAAATGAAGAAACACATTTTGAAATATTTTATCAAAATCATGCCTTTGCCCAGGTGTTATATATAGTTCATGCCTGTAATATTAGGACTTTGGGAGGCGAAGGTGGGAAGATCACTTGAACCCATGTTTTTGAGACCAGCCTGAGTAGCACAGCAACACCTCATGTTTAAAAAAAAAAAAAATTAAATATAAAATAAATTAACTAGGCATTGTGGCCTAGTAGTCCAAAGGCTATAGTAATAAAAAAAAAAATAAACACAGTACTTAGTACAAAAGTAGAGACATAGATCAGTAGAACAGGATAAAGAACCAGAAATAAAGCCATATGGCTGCAATCAACTGATCTTCAATAAAACAGACAAAAACATATGGTGGGAAAGGAAACCCTGGTCTATAAATGATCTTGGCAAAATTAGATGGCCATATGCGGAAGAATGAACAGGATCTCTATCTCTCACCATATACAACAATTGTTCAAGATAAATTAAAGACTTAAATGTAAGGTATGAAACACAAAAATTAGGCCAGGCACACTGACTCACACTTGTAACCCTAGCATGAAACATAAAAAGACAAAACACATGAGATGCTGGCACGGAAGCAGAGAGAAAGGAACAGTTACACATTGTTGGTGGGGTTGAAATTAGTGCAATGTCTGTGAAAAACAGTATGGAGATTCCTCCAAGAAATAATGTAGACCTACTGCTGGTTATCTACCCAAAGGAAAATAAGTCATTTTATTAAAAAAAAGACATCTGTACTCAAATGTTTAACACTGTACACTTCATAATTGCAAAGATGTGGAACCAACCTAAGTGGCCATCAATTCACAAATTGATAAAAAAAAAAAGTGTGTGTATATGTATATAAGTCTTTAATTTATCTTGAATTAAATTTTGTATATGGTGAGAGATAGGGGTCCTGTATATATATGTGAATATATATACATATCACTGTACACTAGATAAATTAAAGACTTAAATGTAAGACATGAAACATAAAAATTCAGCCAGGTGCAGTGATTCACACCTGTAATCCTAGTACTCTGGGAGGTGTGTATATATATTTTATGTGTGCATGTATACTCAAAACACATTTCACTTCCATGATTATAAGAGGCACTCAAACATATATTGAGTATTAAAATTTTAATACAGTGTTTTCCTTTATTAAAATGTGTATACAATTTTTGGCACCCTCTGTACATACACATATGCAAACACACATCATCACACACCATAGATTACTACTCGGGCATCAAAAAAATGAAATGATGTCTTTTACAGCAATTTGGACAGAACTGGTGACCGTGTTCCTCAGTGAAGTATCTCAGGAATAGTATACCAAACACAGCATGTTCTCACTAATAAGTGGGAGCTAAACAATGGATCCACACAGGTGCAAAGGGAAGTAAAGCATATTGAAAACCACAAAGGAGGAGAATAAGTGGGTGGGCATGGGACAAAAACTTACCCATTGGGTACAATATACACTATTCTGATATTCTGGACACACCCGAAGCCCTGACATAAGCATTATACAAGGTATCCATGTGATAAAAATATTTGAACTCCCTTAGAATTTCGAATAAAAATCAAATTTAATAAATTTTTCAAAAACGTCATAATTCCAAGAAATTTTAAAACTTTGATAATATCACACTAGGGAGAAGGACTAGAAAACAAAGATTAGGGGTCAATGACACACCTTCTTTCTCACCGTGCCATTTCCCATTATTTGAATATGTACTGTATGTACAGGCTGAGATCACTTTCATTCATTTGTGAATTATATTCACAAATAGATATATATGTCACATAACAATATTTTATATTACTAGCTAAATGAGTTACTTAACATCCTCTGCTGCCTACATCTCTATTCTCTTCTACCACATTTCTGAACATAACAGATGTTTCCAGAAGATATTCCATAATTATACTGTGGCTTAACCTATTCTTTTGTATATCACCATGATTGCCCAGAGAATAAAAATCATAATTTGAGAAACACAGAACTAATTTAATTTTAACATGACAGTTCCCTAATTCAATTGCATCTTGTTGAAATGTATAATTAAATCTTATAAAATTCTAAGTTTAACTGAAATGGATATGATTCCTGTTGTTTGTATGCTAATCTCCATTTGAGGGAGAAAATAAAGGTACCTTTGGTCATTGTAGAATCCAGTTCAGAAATTTTGAAACAGCTTGTTGAACAAAAGACATAAAGAGTCTTTTAAAAAACCCAGACAATTATATCTTCAATTAATATCTGTCAGCATTAGACAGAGCATCTCCTAAATACATCATTTAATTTCATGGACTGATGCCTTTCTTGGAAGTACAGACAGTTTGTAATGTTAATAGTCAACTTCTTTAAAGGCCCAAATATTAAAAAATTTTTAAAAGTTAGGCTGGGCACGGTGGCTCACACCGGTAATCCTAGCACTCTGGGAGGCTGAGGAGGACGGATTGCCTGAGTTCAGGAGTTCAAGACCAGCCTGAGCCAGAGCAAGACCTCGTCTCTAAAAAATTTTTAAAAAACAAGTGTTGTGGTGGGCACCTGTAGTCCAAGCTACTTGGGAGGCTGAGGCAAGAAAATCGCTTAAACCCAACAGTTTGAGGTTGCTGTGAGCTGTGATGGCACAGCACTCTATGAACGGCAACAAAGTGAGACTCTATCTCAAAAAAAAAAAAAAAAAAATTTTTTTTAAGTCTGTCCATTTTCTGATTGTTCTACCACGGGGCAAGATAGTGAAATATTATAAACGATTTTTCTGTGACAACATTTGAAACCCCTGTGCTTAGATGGCATTTTTGCCCTAGACTTAATAACAAACCACTCAAGAGAAAGAATGCAGCCTTCTTCTCCCTATGAGCCACAAGAATGGAGTCTTTCCAGCACCCACAGTTCCACAGTTCTATAGGTCTGCCTCTCCACTGTCAGGACTAGCTTAAATGATTGCTGCTTCTCATTCCACATCCTCTTCCCACATGGAACTAAATATCCAAAGCATCTTTTCCTCCCTTTATCTTCCCCTTTGGAGAGACATAACACCTTTCTCTTCCCAGCAACACCTTACCTTCTCCCTGTAAGGTCATACATCATCCTTACTTTGGCGAGCAGCTCCTTGGTGATTCTAACCCCATGAGTGGGGTCAATGACAGCACACCATCTCATTGGCCTCAAAGGTGGACATACGACAGAGATCTGAGCATTCCAAGCAATGGCTATTGCTCTTGCTTTTTTGATACCCCCAAATGCCAACAAATCGATCAGAACCCTTCACTGAAACTTTTCTAATAGAAGCTGATGAAGAAAGCTCTTCCCACCCTCCATTTCTGGTTGTGAATTTGAAAATATACCAGCCGTGATTCTGCACTAAGGTTATTCTGCCTGACAAAACAAAGATCATGCACAGAGAAATAAGACCAAGAAAGCAACTGCCGACTCTGTGCTGAAACTGTTTACACCAAGGTTGTCTGCCTGATTCCTCACTCTTTTCTATAGACTACTTACTTAGCTCAATCGATTTTTATTCTCTTTTGCACTTTATTTAAACTACTTTAAATTTTCAAATGAAAAGTGTCCAGAATATTATACACCTTTGTCTTACTCTATCTCACAGAATTTTACATGGTAACTATCACTATTCTATTATTTAGACATAGAAGAAGTGAAATTCACTTCTCAACCCATGGTGTTCTTTTTTCCCACTATTTCTTAAGGAGGGAATAAAATCTAAAAGTTCAAAAGGAAAAAAAAAAAAAAAAGAAATATTTTATTGTATAAAAATAAAGACCCTTTCATGGCAAAAGACAAGACACATGACATTTTAAAAAGAATTGGTGTAAAAAAAAAATAAAAATAATTGCTGCTGTGGGGAAATTCTCTCAACACATATATATATAGACAAAGGGTTAATATTTCTGTTCACCAACGGCACATCCATAGTAAAAAGACATACAACCCAAGAAAAAAACTGAGAAAAGAAAATATAAAGCAAATTTACGGGAGGGAGAAATGTAAATTTTGGAAGTGGATGATAAGTAATGAAAAATATGTTCAGGTTTACTGATAATGAAGAAAGTGCAAATTATAAAATGAGAATTAATTTTTACTCATAAAACTGGAAAAATTAAAATAGGTGATTATAATAATAAGATCTAGTGAGTATGCAGGAAAATAAACTCTCTCAGACATTACCAATCACAGTGTGAGTAAATTATCTGACAAAGCATGTGGACATGAAAACACAAGTAAGTTAAGATACGCATGTGCGGGCATATTTTCACAGGAGTGCTTGGAGCAGCAAAGCATTGGAACCCTGTCAATAGAGACAAATAATATTTATGTGTTAATAGACACATAAGTATTAGTATACTACGTACTCATATGGAGTAATGGTCAAAAGGCAGCAATCACACACACATGTATATAAAATTTTAGATATGTTGTTTTGCTGGGCAACTTTATGCTAACACAATTTTGAAAAATCTCTCAAAGGATAACTTTATTGGAAAATGTAAATAAGCAATACAGAAGCATACATCTGAGCAGATCAATTAATGAGGGAAAAACAAAAAGAAGATGTTGCCAAATAATTTTTTTTTTTAAAGCATGTAAGTTCATAGAGTTGCATGAACAAGTTTATCACATCTTCTGGAAATAGTTACTTCTCTGGAACTTAAGGAGATTTAAAGTCTTCTAAGAATTTTAACACATCTTCCAGAAATAGTTATTTCTGCAGAACTTAAGTGGGACTTAAACTTTTCTAAAAATTCATAAACAATGAATTCTTGGCAATGAGTATTTTTTGTATATGTAATGAGTATATTTTCTTAATTCTAGAAGACTTTTTTGTATTTATTTTGCATAGAATTGTCTTATGATTCAATAATAGCTTTGGGGAAAAAAGAAATTTTATATTTAATATAGAGAAAAAATTACACTGAGAAAAACATTCAATAAAATTATATAATATTTTTTCTTTTCTATTACAAAGTTTGAATCAAACCCTCCTTCACACTTAGAGACTAAAAATCTTGTGAACCACTTGGACCACAAACAGCAATGTAAGCATCATAAAGGCATTCTGCTTTTTCTAATCCCTCATGAGGAGTTTGATTTTTTGAGGCTGTTTCCATCCAGTGGTGAAATTTCAAGGAAAATAAAAGAATACTGTAATTTTAACTCCATTTTTTAATTTATTGAATGCCTAGAGGGTTTGTTTATTTTAATGAATGCCAGCACAGAATATGAAAAAGCTTTCTCTACGAGTCTGTTGGAAGATTTCGACAAATGATGTTGGCACCAGAGTGATATCTTAGAAAATTCCAGGATCCAGGTTGGAGGTGATAGTTTCCAATGTCTTTAATTGTGTTGCCATGTGTGGGACAGGATGTGCTGTATGAGCAATAACTTTTAAATTCAATGTTTTACCCCAATGTAATATTTTGGAAAATATTTTAGCAACAATCAAGTATGTACATTTAAATTTTAAATGCTTCCAATGCTACTAGTGAACATGACTGAAGTGATTATCAGTCATCAAGTCTCCCATACACACCATGAGGTTCCCACCTGGTCAGACAATGACAACCACGTCTCAACTCACTTCCTGGGTTGGTGGCTGCCAAAAATATTCTGACATAGTTGTTAGACAAATATTTCAGGTATTTGAACAAAATATGCATCTTTGAATGGAGAACTTTCAGAAATAGAGTGTATATGCATTTTATATTATTTTGCAGAAGTGGTGTTATAATGGAGCATGGTTTTTTCACTTAAGGGCAATTTATTGCAATTGTTTTTCCACGCCATTAACTACTCCTTTCAAGCATCATTTTTATTAATGAAATAATATTTGTTATATAGTTATGACAGGATAAGCATTACTTTGGTCAGATTAGTTGTTTATAATTCTATTCTACTATAAATGTCAGTGAATGTAGCTAAATCTTTGTGAACATCCAGGGCCATTTCTCTGGATAAATACCTAGAAGCAGTTTGGGGGACAAAAGATATCCTTGTAAAGTATTTAGGGACTAGGGCCTAAGTTCTCTAGCTATCCTCCAGTCGTCTACCAGCAGCCTGCCCCTCTCCCCTGTCTCGCTGGCATGGTGTTCTTGGTCTTTGTGTGGCTGATTCTCCACAGTGAAAGGGTTTTGCAAATTCAAGGTTGTGTGTGGCATTTGCCAGGGTCTGCTCTCTTTACTTCTTGCATTTCTGTAGCCACCAATAAGAATTAGGCGCAGATCTGTTTCTTCAATCTGGTCCTAGCTAGAAACTATCCAGCAGAATGTCTGGTGTGTGGAAAATACTGATCCTCATCTTTTAACTTCAAGTCCATTTTCCAATTGTTCTCATGAAATCATTTTGGGAATTTGGGGGTTCAGAGAAGGATGTTTCAACTAAAAAGTTTTAATTGTCATTGGCTTATTTTACTACAGTAAATAAATATAAAAGTACAATTAACTAAACAATTAACTTAGCAATTAATTAGCAATTAACTAAGATCCTGTCTCTTCCAAAAAAAAAAGAAGAAAATGAAAAGCAACCCAACTGTAGTCCCAGTTGCTTGGGAAGCCGAGGCAGGAGGATTGGTTGGACCCAGGAGTTTGAGGTTGCTGTGAGTTATGATGACACCACTGCACTCTAGCCTCAGCAACAGAGTGAGATTCTGTCTCAGAAAAAAAAAAAGGTAATATATCCAAAGTGATATAGTTAAAAAGAAGTAACTGGAAACCCAGAAAAAATTAATGTTTACCTTTTTATGGCAACTATCAGGTCATCGTTGAGTCTCTGTAACTCATTTTCTATGCAGTCAGTGCTTAGCAACCAGGATCATATAATACAGACAGGAAAGTGGCCCTGCAAAGGGGTTACACACAGCATACAGGGCCACTGAAGGAGGGGTATCCCTGTGGTTGACTTTTTCCACAGAGCTGAACATAGGGGACAGAGGCCCCAGTGATCTGCTACTTTCTTTTGCCTTTTCCCCCTTGTCTAAGGCAGGACATTTGACCTAGCGATGTTCCACAGATGCTGCTTTCATTTTGCCCTCAGACAGTGACTTCATAAAAAAGCCAAATCAAGCCCTGCTTATGATCGAATCATATGGACATCATTACAAGGTCTGGTTAGTTCCTGAGAAGGAATCGCTGACAATCATGATAAAACCTGGAATTTCTGTTTTCACTTCTAGACTCCACATTTCACAACAATATTGTGTTGTACATTTAAAAAATTGTTAAATGGGTAGATCTCATGTTAAGTGTTCTTACCATAATTTTTTAAAGGGTAGTAGTAGATGTTTTTATGGTGTGATCACAGCTGCTTCTGCTTGCCCAGTCTCTATTAATGGTTCTCAGCCCTGGAGAATGTCTAGCAGAGTTTTGGTGAGTGTACTGATTTTCTGGTCCCACTTTCAGAGATTCTGATTTAATTGCTATAAGCAGGTGTAATACTGCTTAAAATTCAGTCCTGGGAATGAGTGGAACCAAACAGAGAAAAGGTACAGGAGAAGCAAAAACTAACTGATGTTAAATAAAACAGATATTTCAGTTTTACGGTCCCTCACTAAACCACATGGCAAGCTGTATTTCTAAAAATGTAAGCAATTTAATTTCACGCTTTCTGCCTTCCGCTCCTCTCTCTACCCCCTTTCTCCTCCCCTTTCTTCTTCTTCTCCATCTTTTCTTCTAAATTGCCTTACATGAGCTCCAACTTTGCCTCCTCTTGTCCTTTCAGGGATAAACCCTCCTGATGTCTCCACAATAGCTAGTTGACCCTTTTGTGTTGTGTTGACCACACAGATATCATAAATTTTCTCTCACTGCCTGTATGTGTGTTTATCACCCTAATTCTAAGCAGGACTTGAGGCTACATGGTGTTTAATTATCAGTTTATATTGTTGTGCCTTTAACCGGACTCTTGAGTTCCAGACTGCCGAAGTCCCTGGGTTATTTCTCTTTGAACCCCCAGCACCAGATGCTGGTAAGTTCTCAGTAAATGCCATTGAGTGCATTCAGAAGGGGAAAAAAAATAACTGCTTATATTTGGTTTGGTTTGCAGCTAACATGCAGTTTAACACCTTTTTTCTTTTTCTTTTGAGGTTTCCTGGGATTTTAAATTGACCTGGGTGCATTAATTTCAAAAGAGGAAGGAAAATAATTATACAGCTTCAAGGTTCTAACCTCAAATGCCCTCAGTTCAATACTGTGGTATGCTCTAACATTAATTTAACAACTGCTAATGGCCTAACTCAAACAATCAGGAAGAAGAAACAAAGAGGGTATATTTACCTGAATCAAGAATCCTTCACCTTTGTGCTCCCAAAGAAGCACTCACTTATAAGAAATTTACAGTATGGAAGCTCACATCCCCAGCTCTTCTCCTACTTAGAAGGTAAGTCATCTCCCTTAAAATGTTTAAATGAAAATATAGAAGCCGTGTTTGAAAGATAGATACTTTTCTTCCTCATGGGGTTGTGAGAATACCAGACTGCTGGTCCATTCTTTTGACAGATGTCTCTTGGAATGAACTGTTGAGAGGCCTGGCATGATCTGACAGCACTTTGACAGAACACTGTCTCATACATGCAGTCCCTGAGCAAATTGGCTTCAAAATATCCCTTAAAGAATTCCAAGTGAGGGCGATTTGAGACAGAATGTCAGCTTAGATTATTCTCTCCTTCAGCCTCCAAAGACAACATGGATACTCTGTCAACTCTGTAGACTGCTGTACCGTTAGCCTCAAATTTTAAAAAGTGAAGGAAATGAATTTACATTACTGAATTTCACAAAGCAAAATGATTTTCATAAACATTCCTCATCAGACTTTTGGATTAATCAAATCCAAATCCTTCCATGTACTAGCTACTGAATTTAAACAATGCACCTGATTTATCTAAGCCCACATCTCTTCATCTGAAAAATAGGGATGATAATAATACATACCTCTTAGATATGTCATGCAGCTGAAATGAAATAATCCAAGCAAAGCTCATAGGATACTGCCTGGTTCATAACTAGTGCTCAACAATGTCAACTATCACTATTCTAAAAACTTCTTTACCACATGGCAATAGGGAACGATGGCCTCCACAGTGTTCTCTGTATCAGTCCCATGTGTATCATGTCTAAGGAAATAATTTTGCTGTTTATTTGTGAGCCAATTTTTTAAATTATATATATTTCATCCTGTTATAGAACACTAATTTATGAATAGCAAATAAAAATAAATTATCAAATGTTGAAAGTTAAAATAGGTAATAACAGCAATTTATATAATTATTATTTCAAATATTAGAACTAATATTTTCCAATTACTAACGAAAATAAATTACTGCATCCTATAGTTTGGATATTTGACCCTCCAAAACGCATGTTGAAATCTGATCCTCAGCGTTGGAGGTGTGAGACTAAAGGTTGGTATTTGGGTCGCTTGGGGGTAGATCCCCCTTGAACATGGTGATGTGGGCCTCACATCTTGAGTTCTCTTTCCATTAGTTACAGGGAGAGCTCCCCCTGCTAGTTGCTAAAAAGAACTTAGCACTGTTCTCCCTCTCTTGCTTCCTCTCCCACCCTGTGACCTACACATCCAAGCTCCTTTTCACCTTCTGCCTTGAACTTCTTGAGACTAACTTCACATCTATGCTTCTTCTAATTAGCCTGAGGAACTGTGAGCAAAATAAACCTCTTTTCTTTATAAAGTGTCCACCACAGGTATTCCTTTACAGCAGCACAAATAAACTAAATGCATTTACTCTGACCCATGTCAATTGAATTCATGTTTTACTTTACATTTTTCTTCTCTCATCTGTTGTTTTATTAGATTTTTTACCTTTTTTTGCTTTTAATAACAGTTATTATGCTAGTATCCCCTCTTTTGAGAATTACTTATGGCATTTGTGTTTTTATTTGTAACTCTGTTTCAATTTACATTATGATTTTCTTTATTGTCGTATGTTATTTAAAATTCTATTACGTTAATTATTAATTTACCTTCCTTCCAAACTACATCATCTTGCTTTTTATTTCATTGTCATTGCTAAGAATTATTTTTCAATCTTTTTTTTATTAAGTCATATATATGTAGATCATGAATACATTTATGCCTTTGTGGGATTCAATGTATTCATTATTTGTACAAATTGGAGTGCTTACATCCTACTAATTAACATAGCTTTCATCTCATTTACTTAATCACAGTGTTAAGACATCTGTGTTCGATACTTAATAGATTTGACTTGCAATATGCTCCATAGGTGTGGTTAACCCTCCCTCCCTCTATGAACCACACCTTCCTTTCCCATTCCCCTCTTCTTTCCTCCTTCATCCTGGGCTATAGTTGTGATTCATCTTTCATATGAAAGTGTGAGTGATTATAAATTGGTTTCATAGTAGTACTGAGTACATTGGATTTTTTTTTCCATTCCTGAGATACTTTACTAAGAAGAATATTTTCCAGCTCCATCCATGTAAACACAAAAGAGGTAAAGTCTCCATCTTTTTTAATGCTGCATAGTATTCCATGGTATACATATACATAATTTATTAATCCATTCATGGATCAATGGGCACTTGGGCTTCTTCCATGACTTGGCAATTATGAACTAAGCTGCAATGAACAATTTGGTGCAAATACCTTTGTTGCCACGTGGTTTTTGCTCTTTTGGATATATACCTAGTAGAGGTATTATAGGATCAAACAGAAGGTCTACATTTAGATCCCTGCCTATTCTCCAAACTTCTCTCCAAAAGGAATGTACTAGCTTGCATTCCCACCAGCAGTGCAGAAGTGTTCCCTTTTCTCCACATCCATACCAACATCTGTAATTATAGGATTTTTGTGATGTGGGCTACTCTTACTGGAGTTAGATGATATCTCAAAGTGTTTTTGATTTGCATTTCTCTCATGATTAAACATGATGAGCATTTTTTCATGTGTCTATAGAGTATGTGCCTGTCTTCTTCATAGAAGCTTCTGTTCATATTTCTTGCCCACAATGAAATGTGATCACTTGTTCTTTTCTCATTAATAAGTTTAAGTTCTCTGTGGATTCTGGTTATTAGACTTTTGTCAGAAATATAACCTGAAAAATTCTCTCCCATTCTGAGGGCTGGCTACTTGCTTTACTTACTGTTTTCTTGGTGGTGCAGAAGATTTTTTGTTTCATCAGATACCAGTAATGTATTTTTGATGTTTCCTCAATTGCACAGGGGGGGTCCTCTTCATAAAGTATTCTCCCAGGCCAATTTTTTCAAGTGTTTCTTCTGAATTCTCTCCAAGAATTTTTATAGTTTTATGTCTTAAGTTTAAGTTCTTTAACCAGTAAGAGTCAATTTTTGTTAGAGGAGAAAGGTGTGGGTCCAGTTTCAGTCTTTTACAAGTTGCCAGCCAATTCATTCAGCACCATTTGTTAAACAGGGAGTCTTTCCCCCAATTTATATTTTTAATAGGCTTATAAAAGATCAAATGATAAGTATCTAGATTCATCCCTTAGTTTCCAATTCTGTTCCATACATCTACCTCTCTATTTTTCTCCCAGTATCATGCTGTTTTGATCACTATAGATTTGTAGTATAGTCTGAAGTCTGGTAATGTGATTCCTCCTGATTTGATTTTATTTCTGAGTAATGTCTTGGCTATTTGAGTTGGTTTTTTTTTCTGTTTCCATATAAAATGAAGTATTAAATTTTCTAGATCTTCAAAGTATGACAGAGGTGTTTTAATAGGGATTGCATTAAATCTGTAGATTGCTTTGGGTAGCATAGACATTTTACCATGTTGATTCTTCCCAGCAATGAACACAGCATATTTTTCCATTTGTTAACATCTTCAGCTATTTCTTTTCTCAGAGTTTCATATTTATCTTTACAGAGATCTTTCACGTCCTTTGTTACCTACACTCCCAGATATTTCATCTTCTTTGGCAATATTGTAAAGGGAATAGAGTCCTTGATTTTTTTTTCACCTTGACTATTGTTGGTATATATAAATGCTACAGATTTATGAGTATTGATTTTGTATCCAGAGATGTTGCTGTATTCCTTGATCACTTGTAAGAGTTTTGTAGTTGAATCCCTGGGGGTTTCCAGTTATACAATCATATCATCTGCAAAGAATGACAGTTTGATCTGTTCTGATCCTATTTGGAATCACTTGATTGCCTTCTTTTGCCTGATTACAATGACTAAGACTCCCATTACAATGTTAAAAAGTAGTGGAGATGGGGCGGCACCTGTGGCTCAGTGAGTAGGGCGCCGGCCCCATATGCCGAAGGTGGTGGGTTCAAACCCAGCCCCAGCCAAACTGCAACAAAAAAATAGCCGGGCATTGTGGTGGGCGCCTGTAGTCCCAGCTACTCGGGAGGCTGAGGCAAGAGAATCACTTAAGCCCAGGAGCTGGAGGTTGTTGTGAGCTGTGATGCCACGGCACTCTACCAAGGGCCATAAAGTGAGGCTCTGTCTCTACAAAAAAAAAAAAAAAAAAGTAGTGGAGATAATGGAAAACCTTGCCTGCTTCCTGATATGAGTGGAAATGATTTCGATTTTAACTCCATTCAATGCGATATTGGCTGTGAGTTTGCTGTAAATGGCCTCTCTCAGTTTAAGAAATGTTCCTTCTATACCTATTTTCTTAAGTGTTCTGATCAAGAAAGGATATTGGATATTGTCAAAAGCTTTTTCTGCATCAATTAAGAGAATTATATAGTCTTTGTTTTTATTTTGTTTAAGTGATGTATTTAATATTATATTTATAGATTTACATATACTGAACCATCCTTGGGACCATAAAATGTGCTGGTGTTCTGAAACTCTGCTATCTGAATTTCAGAATCTCTTGGCATGTCTGGGAAATCTTCTTTGATTATTTCATGTAGTAGAGCATCTGTATCCTTCAAAGCCTCCTCGTCGCCTTCAAAAATTCCTATAAGGCCAAATATTAGATTTCTTTAAATTATCCTAGAGCTCTCTGAGAGAATGATCCATTTTTGCTCTCCACTTTTCTTTTTCTTAGAGCATTTGGGAGTGTTCAAAAGCTTTGCCTTCAGTGTCAGAAATCCTTTTTTCTGTCTGCTCCATTCTGTTACTGAGGGATTCTACTGTATTTCTCAGATCTTTGAGGACTGCAAGTTCTTGTCTCAACATGTTGAAATCTTTGGTCATTTTCTCTTTGAATTTGTTGAATTTTTGAGACATCTTCTGAATTACTCCTTGAGATTCTAATTCAATCTTTACCTCCATTCTGTTGATCTTATTTGCTATCCAAATTCTGAACTTGATTTCTGACATTTCCAGATATTTGTTTATGAATGTGATGGTGTGCTGTGTCTGCCTTGTTGTTCCTTGGGGGAGTTGATCTATTTGATTATTCATGTTGCCAGAGATTTTCTGATGATTCTGCCTCATGACTGTTTTTTACCAGATGGCTAGATGGGCAGGTAAGATGAAATTGGATTGGGAACTCCTGGAGTTGTGGTTAGCCAACCCTTTGTCAAGAATTTGGGACTAGTGACTGTAGCTTTTTCCCCTACAGCTTTGCAAAGGACCTGTACAGTATTACAGTCTGAGGCTGAGGAAACCTGCTTGGTGTGGTGAAGTTAGGGGGCTCTATCTTGTATTCAGCTGGTCTTTGTCCAATCCTAGTGGATTAGAGACTCTGGGTTGAAGTCTCAGCCATGGAGAAATACAAGCAACTAAAACACTCTGCCCCCCAGGGGGAGCAACTGGAAGAGGAAAATAAACCCTTCCCATTGCCATACAACCAGAGGGTCCTTGGATGATTGGCCCAGGTTAGGAGTTCCAAACCAATTGACCCATTCAGTACCAACTCTCAAGTGGGAGAGTTCAAAAGGTCTCCAGCAACTAGATAGCAGAGGTCTACTGGCTGCTCAAATGTGGCTCACTCTGGTGCTCTGTGGAGTCAGAAAGGCCTGCCTAGTAGCAGAGTTGGACCAGGGGGCTGGTATCTCTTTCCCCACTTTGCACCTCTTTCCAGCCCAATTATCGGTAACCCCACGGGGCTGTGGTCCTGCTCCCTCAAATAGATGTGCCAAGGCTGTGTGCTGTCAGAGTCAAAAGAAGTAAATGCACCCTCAGCCTGGCCACCACCCTCTGCCACCAGCCAGCTGGGGGATCTAAGGCCTGCCTGTCTCGGATACTCAGTGGCAACTGGAGAGTGTTCCACCTGAAATCAGTCTGAACCTGAGGATAAAAAGTCAGCAAATGATTTTTTCCCTCATCCACCGCATCTTTACCCCAGCCACTCTGCAGCACTGGTATCCCTAGAGGGCAAAGTCTGGCTTCATATGGCAGTCCTCAAAGTTGGGGAGGTGTCTCTCCAAGAGTATATCCCAGTGAGGTCACTCTACTGTTGCTGAATCTTCATGGGATGTGTCCCTGTGCAACTCCCAGGTGGCTTCCATCAACAGGGAGGCAGCTGTAGCACTGGCTCTGGGAACACAGAGCATGTGGCTTCAGCAGCAGGGCAGGGCACACAGCTCTGGCAGGGTGGGGTGCGGTGCTATGGTTCTAGCAGGGTGGGGTTCATGGTGGGTGGCTCCAGCAAGGCAGATGGGAGATGAGCAGCTCTGGCAGGGTGGGGCATGGGGCACAGGGCATGAAGTTCTGGCAGGGTGGGGGCGGCTCACAAGCCTCCTCCCACAGGTGGTTAGCACTTTTGCAGAGCCAAGCCCAACAGCCTCCCCACCTTTGTCTGCACTAGTGCTGGGCTCACTATTACAGTGCATATTTTCTACCATGGCCCTTGCAGTGCCTGAACCTGGCTTCTGGACCATTAGGCGAGGGGGGAAGGGTGGACTGCAAGTTCAAAATGGCAAGGAAAACACTCGTTCAACTTTCATGCCTGGCAAGAGAGTGCTCAGGGTCACAGCAGCTTCCCTCTGGAGGAGTAGTCCCCACTTCCTGCAACTCTCTCCTATGGGGTGAGACAAGCGGTCCTCAGGTCACTGCTTACCTGTAGAAAACCTCAGCAGAGATGACCTGCAGTTATCACTCTTCTCTCTCAACTCGGCTCCCAGTCTTCAGCTTTATTGGGTACTTTCTGGTTATTATCCTTCCTTCTGGATAGGAGCTTCAGTTGAAAGCTGGCTCCAGTCGACCATCAGGCCCTCCTATTATTTTTTAATCTTTTTTAATGAAGTTAATATTGTATTTAGTTTTATAAATTTATTGATGTCATAAAGAAAGATCTAGTCATTCTATTTTTTTTTTTTTTGCTTTTTTTGTTTCATTTTTGGCTTATCATAAAACTTTTGCAGAAGAACATTTATGCAAACTGAAGCTTTTTGTTTTTACATTAAAGAAATTTTTGAAGGTAATAATTCCATGCTATATATTTCTTTTACTCATTCTTACACAAGAAGTCTATCAAGGACTTGCATTCATGAAAAAGTGATGCAGATGTATTCTGCTCAGTCATGCTGACTCCCCAAGATCCTGCCAAGATTTTCTTACATCTTATATATGAGAATTTGCCATCATAAATAACTGCATGATGGATTGAGCACACAATGGGAAGTTCAGTGTATGTGAAGGTGGTTATTTTATCTTTCCCTCTGGGTGCAATGAAGCTGCACCATCTTCTTTTCTCTAGTACCAATTTCAGTTAAGGGTGCAGCATGAACCAAAGCTTGTCTACCTTCCTGGCTCTACTTCTTTTTTGCCAGACTGAATCTCAGATGTTTACATGCATTATCTTTGTGTGACAATTCATACCCTTGGAGAAGCAAATAAAAACTTTTGGAATAGACAAAAAATTCTTTGGTAAAAGTGTTCCATTTGCTCCATTTGGCTCCTGAATAACCTTGGTCTTTAGTCCTTATTGCAAAATTGGAAATGTTCATATGTTTTTGCTTAATGTTCTCTAAATCTGTGGCATTACCCAACGTGCTTTCTTAAAACAAGTGCAAGATCCCCTAATTCTGTTTGCTTTAATTGGTGATTTGAAATTTAGTATATTCTTATCCCTATCTTTGGTTGACACTGAGAGATATAATGCCAAAGAGTAAATTGGTAGAGATATATTTCTCTTGTTTTATTCTGGTCTTTGAGCACAAAATCATCTTGCTATCCTGATATTTAATAGAATAATGAATAGGGAACCATAAAAACCTTGTGGCAGTATTTCCATAATGGATTTATATTATTGTTTTGTAACAACACAGAGCATATAGCCAAATCATGAAGTATCAAGCGGTGGGTAGAATGTTTTATTTGAACCAAGAGAATTTCTGACAAATCTTGTGGTAGGTTCTACATAGAAAATCTTAAACGTGGTAACTCTCCACTTTCATTGAACTTAGAGTCCAGTGAGAAGTACATATAAAGCACTAATAAATTAAAAGTTCATGTGATAAATGCAAAGACAAGGAAATTTTATTCAGCCGTAAGAATAAAAAGTCTGGGCCTTGAGCACAGGGACTCATGCCTGTAATCCTAGCACCATACATGACCAAGGCAGGTAGATTGCCTGAATTCACAGGTTCAAGACCCACTTGAACCAGAGCAAGACCCATCACTAAAAAAAAAATAGCTGGGCGTTGTGGCAGGCCCATGTAGTCCCAGTTACTGGGAGGTTGAGGCAAGAGAATCACCTAAGCCCAAAGCTTTGAGGTTGCTGTGAGCTATGATGCCACTCTACCCAGGGTAACAAAGTGAGACTCTAACTCAAGAAAAAAAAAAAGAATAGAAAATTCTGGGAATCCAAGACACCAAGACGCAACATAGATGGTGAAGGATATGTGTTTTAATTTAATCATGATAATCATTACACAGTGTATACATGTATAAGTAAAATCGCCATGTTTTACACTAGGACTATATATTCCATCTTTATTTGTCAAATGTTTTTTTTAAAAATTTTTATATAAACATTTTTTTAAAGTACAAAAATTTATAGTGAATGAGATCATGACATAGAAGTGGAGCATGTTACTGCGATATGTGACATTGGAAGCAACGTCATAGAAAATTTCAGGTCTAATGAGTCAAAGGCAGTCAGAGTGAGTGGACTAAGGTTGTGTAGAAAAATGTGACAAGCAGACCTTGCAAGGTCTTACCTCAGGATCTATCTTGAGACTCTTCATAATTCTTCCTTAACGTGGAAAGCTGGACATAGTGAGAGCTTGTTGCTGAGTCTTAGGCAATTTTATCAGAAGAGAAAACTCTTACACTTTTATTATTCTTTTTCTCTTCTAGAATTTCAATTAGATTCGTTTATATGTGATTCATTTCTCTGATGAAAGACTAAACTGTGTCATATAGTTTCTTAGACATAGTAATCAGAGTTATATTTAAATCATTCAGGATCTCATGTGGATATGTTCCTATATTCTCTTAAGTTTTAGTCAATTGTCCTCTTCTTCAGGTATGCCAGATAATGCATGAGTAAATTCTGGGCATTATGATTTTAAAATAAGTATAGAGATATTTTAAGCTCTGGATGATATCACCTTTGTCTAGATAATACTGTTTTGTTTCTGACAGGCCAATTTGGCCAGTGAAACATAATCTTAATCTAGTCTGGGAATGAGCAGATTTGAATCTTAATTTCATTCATGGTGAGTGTAGTATATTTTTAAGTTATAGCCAAATTCCTGTGGACATAGTCCTCCTTGACTAAAAACCTATACTGTTTTTTATGGTTCCTTTTAGTTGACTTTCCCAAAACTCAACTTTTTTTTTCCTTCTCTGCTCTGTGAGACTGCCAAACCTCTGTTCAGTGTCATAGTGACTAGAGTTGCCACTTATAAGTCAGTGGGTATTATAAAAGGACAAACAGGTGAATCTGAAGTTCAACTTAATGCATGCTTTAAGCGCTTGCAAACATAAATTTTAAAATACTTTACCCAACTTTCCTAGTAGTTCTCAGTGGTACTGTGTTATGGTTGGGAAGGGGTATCATAATATTTCCCTCCTTAAAGATGTTTACTAACGTTAGTTCAATTAACTTCTTTTTTTTTTTTTTTTTTTTGACAGAGTCTCACTATGTTGCCCTTGGTAGAGTGCTGCTCACATCATCCTCAACTCTTGGGATTAAGCGATTCACTTGCCTCAGCCTCCCAAGTAGCTGGACCTAAAGGCACCTGCCACAAAGGCTGGCTATTTTTTTGTTACAGTTGTCATTGTTTAGCTGTCCCGGGCCGGTTCTAACCTGCCAGCCCCAGTGTATGTGGCCGGTGCCCTAACCACTGAGCTACAGGCACCAAGCCAGTTCAATTAACTATTAACATATTTTCTTTCTATATGGAATACTGCTTAGTAGAAGTCCAAGATTGCCTCATTCCATTTGCTTGAATTGCTGATATGAAATCGGCTGTGTTCCTAACCCCTTCTATACAGTCGGCACTGTGAGATACAAGGCCAAAGGGTGAATAGATAGAAATATTTTTTATTTTGCATTTATTTCCATCTTTTGAGCCCAAATACTACTTTCTCTGCCTGCATGAAGTGAAGACTGAACTCTTCAAAAATAATTTATCAGAATTTTTAAAATTCGTATGACAATGGGCATATGCATTAAATAACATATATTTATAGACTAAGTCTATTTTTTCTTCTATAGTTTCCTCAGCACCTAGTATAGAGCTGAGACAGAATAATCTAAACAGGTGTACAGTGAATATATAAGTATTAACAGAGTATGATAACCTATCCCTAAAGGCATGTTGCATTACTCTGCCGATATTCGTTAACTAGCTTGTATAGTTATTGCAAATCCTATAGTGGAAAAGTATAATTTCACTTCAATAACTTTATAGTTGGGTACACTGGATGTTTTGGGAGGGATTCTTTTTTTTTTAGACAGAGTCTTACTTTGTCACCCTCAGTGGAGTGCCGTGGTGTCATAGCTCACGGCAACCTCAACCTCTTGGGCTCAAGTGATTCTCTTGCCTCAGCCTCCCACATAGCTGGGACTACAGGTACCCACCACAATGCCCAGCTATTTTTAGAGATGAGGTCTTGCTCTGGCTCACGCTGGTCTCAAACATGTGAGCTCAGGCGATCCACCCTCTTTGGCTTCCCAGAGTGCTAGGATTATAGGCATGAGCCACCATGCCCTGCCAGTATATGGATGTTTTTAAAACTCAGTGTTACACTCAAACAGGGGCTTTCTGTAACACCTCGCTCCATATTAAAATACTAGTCCTTTCTTAGCATAGTATTAATTCCTACATTCAATCCTTTCTTACTTGGAATTCTCCTTTTGGATGAGGGTCTAGGAAGCTGGGTGTGATTTTTGGATCTCCCCCTTACAGGCTGTGTGTAACAGGAGAACCTGACTTACCTCTAAGCCTATTTTGGCATTTCCACTCTTGACATCATAAGACAACAGAACTGCTTTGAAAATTTTTGTGATTGTTTTTTCTCCTAATATATCATATCATAGGCACTCTTTAAATACTATGACCTTCCTTTTTTAGCACAAGTAAGAGAACTTTTTACTTTACTTTTCTTAACATGGCTTGAACAAATTAATGTTAGAAAATAAAGCTCTATAATGTAAACAAGAATGAACAGCTTTCATTATATTTATATTGTTAATGTATAAAAGCATATATTTTCCAGTTCCTTAAGTATTAAGGAATGTGTTTGCCCCATTTATAATGTATTTTATGATGCTCCTGGCTGCTTCACAGTCTCCCAAAACAGACCGTACTTCCATTTGTTCCAGAAGTTCTATGATGTGGCCAACATCAATACACATATTCCTTCATCCTGTAATGTTAGTAAACTCTCCTCTGCCCCAAAGCACAAATCTTCACTATAACAAATAACTTGAAGATACAGGATGATTGTTAGGTCCAGAGATAAGCAGTTGTTCCTCAGATGTATCCAGACACGGGAGTAGATATAAATATTCTCCTCCCTCCCTGGACAGCATAGTAACTTGGCTGCTGACACCTCCCTCAGCAAGATGCAAGATCACCATTTCCATCCCTTCCCTCTGCCCCATTTTCTATCTGCCTTACTCTTCCAGGGCAATCACTTTACATCCAATAAATATAACATGGGAGATATATCTGTTCTGTCAACATCTTTGTTAAATTTCACTAAGTCCTGTAGAGCTTTCCTTTTATACGGCACAATCCTTTCTCCCTACTCTTCACAAATGCTTAAATTCATAGGTATGTAATATAGAAAAGGAATGTTGCAAGAATGATATGACCTGGACAAGAGTGTTGAGATGAGTATCTGGGGACAATTTGGAGACTCTAAATGTATGTTGATTTACACAAGTTCTCAGGATATCAGGTTTTTGGGTTCTAGCTCCAAAACCAAGAACTACAAGAAGCTATTGGATCTGTTTCCCTCCTCCAATCATTCATTATTGAAGGTGAAGAAATGTGCCCTAACACTTTTAAATGAGGGAAACCTTAGATTATAAGGAAATGTGCCCTAACACTTTTAAATGAGGACTCCTTTGAAAACTGAAAATATCTGTGACTCCTTTAGCAATGAAAAAATGCATATTCAAACTTTCCTAAAATTTCTGATCTGAGACATTTAAAGTGGCATGATTCCCAGGACAATGGCTGTGGATGACTTTGAGCTGCCATCTCATAAACTTAATTTTGGAGAGTAGAACACGAGTGCCAGAGAGAAATGCTGAGAAGCAGCGTGGTCAGTGGCCTGACTTTTGGCCTTGGAGTCCAAGTAGACAAAGATTCAGTTTCTGTAACAGTGACTTATCAGCTGAAAGAGTTAATCATTTTTTGTAAATGAGGAAACTAGATTCAAAGACCTTAAGTCGTTTACCCAAGTTTATAAAGAGTAAGTTGTGAACTCATACCCAACAGGCTGCAAATCCAGATTCTTTTTATTATGTTATACTGATCAGCAAAAATAGGAAAAGCTAAAATGACATTTTCTTCTCATTAACTCTAAGCCCATAAATCTGCCATTTACAAGCTTGACTGAGATAGAGAACACGGTGACCCAAGCAAAAATTTAGATGTTTGGTGTCTAAGGAGAATGAGTCCTGGCTCTAACGTACGAAGTTCCAGAAGTTTAGAGCAAGTAATCCTTCCTGAAGTAGAGGGAAAAGTGCTTTCATGTAGTAGTGACTGACAGGAGAGAGTATTCTGATGCCATGCCTTCCAATTTGGCGCAATTAATTTAGGTTCAGTATCTCTTATCCAAAATGCTTGGGACAGAAATGTTTCAAATTTTGGTTTTTTTCTTACAGATTTTTAGAATAATTGCATTATACTCAGCATCACTAATCTGAAAGTTAAAAATCTGAAATGCTCCAAGAGGCATTTTCTTGAGTGCCATTGATACAGGACAGGTGGTGCCAGGACCTGCCGCCTTAGCCCCAGCGGTGTTGGTGTGGCGGCCGACAGCAGAGGAACCAGCAGGCTGGAGGGTAGGCAGGGGGGCCCTAGGAAACTTCAGTAGCCCAGGGACCTGATAACTGCTGGGGGAGACACCGGTGCCTTAGTGTCTCCTTCCCCCTGTGCAATTCTGGCTGAAGGGGAAACCCCACCTTTTCTAGCCTGGTCAATTTTATGATCTGGTCAATTTCACATAAGTTTCCAAAGTCTGAGAGTTCTGGCCCTGCTGCTAAATGGAAGGCTGAGTGTCACTTTAGAGGACCCATGCCCTAAAGGTAACAACTGAGTTCTGGCCTCCTGCTGCTAAATGTAAGGCTGGCTGTAACTTAGAGGACTAAAGCCCTAAACGTAACCTTTGAATTCCAGCAAAATAACCCTTAACTATATATACCCCTGAGCAGAGAGCCTGGAGACAGACAGAGAGAGAAAGCAACAGAGCTTGTTCCCTGACCTGGGTCCTCTCCGCCAGGAGCTTTGGCGTTTTTGTAGTCTTTCTTTCTGGAAATAAGTCCTGTGGTCCGTGGATTCATTCTTCAAATCACCGAGACCAAGAACCTGAAACTCTGGTATCACATTTGGCGACCACGAAGGAACTGAAGACGAAATTCTGGTGTCACCATGTCAGTGCTCATAAAGCTTCAGATTCTGAAGCAGTGCAGATTCCAATCTATTCCAATCACTATATTATTTTATATTCAATGTTGATATTACACATAGCTATTTCAGCAAAGTAGTCTGCTTTGTAAGAAAAAATATATACACATATATTATAATGATACAATAAAAAAACAGAAAAATGAGCAACTGCATGTCTTATATATAAACCACTACTTTATTTTTTTATTTTATTTTTTTTTATTGTCAAAGCAGGAACTCAACTTTATTGCATCAAGCAGCCGCTTATATAGAGCGTGGGGAAGGGGCAGGGAAAGGAGGCAGGGGATGAGGTGCATAACAGGGTTGGGCCAATGGCATGGTACCACGTTGGCTGTATCTAGGTAGAGGCAGTTTCAGGCCAGGCCTTGCTGAGCCATTGCTACGTGGAAGTAGCTCGATGGATCTACTTCTAGTCAGGCTCGGGAAGTTGCACTAGGCCTCATGCACATGGCAGGGCCCAACAATTCCTTCTTTTGTTTTTTGTATGGTGGAAAAAGCCCTTGTCTTAGGTTGCCTGCTCTTACAGTTTCAGTCTTACCTGTCATGGGGATACAAACATCAATGGATTGGTCCCTGTCTTAGGTTGACTGAACACAGAGTGATCTTACCCGTCTTAGGGTACTATGAATGTAATCCACCATGCAGCCTCTCCATATCCTGTCTTAGGTTGTCCCAGTTTTTGGAATCTTACCCATCATTGGTGCTATGGAGGGCATAAACTACTACTTTAAATGTGACCAAATGAAAAGTGGGCTTCTGTATTCCTGGTGAATAATTGCCAGATTTATCATGACTGAGGTCAGTTCCTAACTCTCTCAATTATTACTTGGATGATGTATGTAGCCTGCAACTGAACTGTGCTTCAATTCCCTCATCTATAAAATAAAGATGCTAATATCGCCCTCACATAATTTTTTTTTTTTTTTTTACAATTAGGTAAAATAATGTAGAAGATGGACTAATGAATTTGAATGCGAAAATTATGCTAGAAGTTCCTATGTATAGAGATTGTATCAGAATGTCAATATAAAGCCAATTTTCTATCTTAGTAAATAGTATTCTAATTTTGGTGAAGAAGGAGTTCTAGGCAAGGGATATTCTGATTGACATTTGGAGTTTGGGGGTAACTTGGAAGGGAAGAAACTGAAATACTAAGATTTAAAGTTAGTATCATCAAATTGGAGCAAAGCAGGCTGATGCTAACCATTGTTCAGTAGGAGGTAAGGGTAATGGAGTCCCTGAACTAAGATTAAACATAGTATCAGGAAAAAAAAAAAAATCTTGTAGACTGTCTCTGGCACCAAATTTGAGAGGAGGCAGGGGTGTTGGAAGGAGAGAAAAAAAAAAGAGAGGCCACCCAATCCAGCTTTCCTGACACAGACTTGTACATTAGGGAGGTGCCTGTGTGAGTAACTTAAGAGCTTTAACCTCCAAAGACCCTCCAAAGACCACCTTAGCTCGAAATTTTCTCTGAGACGGAGTGTGCTGTGTTGCCCTATCTCTGAGCCCCTGCAGCAGGACAGGAATGTTGTCTAGCTCTTTTGTGGAAGAGAAGAGTAGAAGCTCAGGTTCACACAAATGGCTTGAATATGACCCTGACCCTCGGGGACAATGCTTCCTTGCTTCTCCTGGAAGAAGCAGCCCATCCACAGAGATGATTATGAAAACAACACTTTCATTGCAGAGAAAAGTTCCTTTTAGAGTCCTCAGAAGAAGATAACTTATAGATATGTAGGCTTTAATAAAATCCAGGTAGCATCAACCACAATAGCCATCAATCACAGCAGAAACAGTCTTTAAAACAACCTTGTGAGTCTGGCACTATCATTATCATTTACATAGAAGAATGCTGAGACCCAGCAAGATTAAAAAAACATGTCTGGCTCATAAGTGGTGGATCTCAGATTGGAGGTCAGTTCTGTTTGATTCTAAGCCTCACACTTAGCTCATACTCTCCTTCCTTGAAATCACCACTTGACACAGTTTTTGACTTTCTGACAAGCCAAAATTTGGGCTGCAGCTATTCTTGTGGAAGAGTTCTGCAGGAGAAAACTGTTTGCAATTGGCAGAACTTGCATCGCTAGGGGCTTCAGTTTCAAATTATAGTCCAAGTTCTCAAAGATGTCATATATTAGCTGAATATTCTAACACGTTTGCAAATGCAATCACCCAGGCGGTCTATTATAAGAGCAGCATACCTAGCAGCTACGCAAATGAACAATATCTCAGATTTTAAATGGCCAGTAGAACACTAATGACTTGTCATCAGATAGTCACTGTTAGGTTTGTGAGCTTCTCTGAAAGGATCACAGTACTCTAACTCTATGCAACTAAACTTAAAGTTGCCGGTGTTGATATGAATATAGTTTGGGGATTATAATTATTTAAGGATTTATTTTGCTTCATAGGCACTCGACTCATAATTTTTTTTCTTCAAGTTAAAGAGCAAAAAATGATGTGTGTTGCAATGTAATGTAGACTTAACTTGACTTGACCTTGTTCCTTCAAACCCTCTTTTCCAATATGCACATGCTAATAAATGCAGACAAACTAAGTCTTTGTAACCACTCCTGGGAGCTAATACATTTTTAGAAAGTATGAATTCTGTAACATCATGTGGAGGTGATACCGGAAGTTCAGGTTCTTGTTGTTGGCGATTTGATGGACCACAGGATCAGTAGTAAGTCAGGATTTATTTACAGAAACCAAAAATAACAACTACAAAAACCAAACCTCCTGGAAGAGAGAACCCAGGAGGGGAACAAGCTCTCCTGCTCCCTCTTTGAGGTCTGTCTTTGGGCTCTCTGCTCAGGGGTTTATATAGTGGCAAGGAGGTTGTTCTGCTAGGGTGTGAGCCTTGTCAGTTACAGCCAGCTGTCCAGTAAACTCTCAGGCCTTGGAAACTGACAGGAAATCCACCAGTTAGAAGTGCAGGAGGAAGAGACAGCAAGACCCATCCATGAAACTGACCAGTTAGAAGTCCACCTGGAAGAGACAGCAAGGTGCCATCCACTCAGAAATCTATGTGGAGGAGACAGCAAGGCGCCAGCATCTCTCCTGCAGATGTCTGGCCCTTCCAGGAAGCTGGATCCTCCATCTACAGGAGTGTCAATACCTTCAGGGCTAAGGCAGCAGATCCTGGTGCTGCCTTGTCCTGCATCAGAGGGATTCTATTTCAATGAACTATACTGTAAAGAGCTAAGAGACATACAGTTTTATTTTACTTTATTTGAACTTTACTTAAACCTCTAGAGGGTTAGACCTTATGAATTCTTTAGTTAAGAAGACTATTAAAAAATTTGGCAGCATTGAAAAAAAGGTATTTTCTGTTTAAGACACCTTAGTATAAGTAATAATACATCTTCCAAAGCTTGGTGTAGGCAAAAAAATAAATATCAGAAGAAGCAAGAATGAGCGGAATACATTGTAATCATCTGTACTCACCTATACACAGGAAGGTAGTCTAAGAGAAAGTTACTGCTCCAGGGACCTTACTGATATGTAACAGGCTACACTCCACTAATACTATATGAAAACTGTTGCATCTTGGATATGTTTTGATGCAACAATTTTTAACACCAGCATTATAACCCCATAGGATTTATAGAATCAAATTGTGTAATAGCATCTTGGTGAATCATGTGAAAAATGACTCATTGGGAAGAAAACTCAATTGAATATAAATAAACCTCTATGAGTAAAGAAAACACAAAAACAATTCAGAGAGACTGATGAATAGACTGAAAATATGGGGCCTTAAAATTTTCAGAAATCTCCTCACCACAGTGGTCTCATGGAATTTAGTATTCTTACTTTATTGAAACATGAATCATTATACGTATTTTATGTTGAACAAGAGAGAAGCATTTTAAATAATGCTATTGATCATTAATGGGAACATTTGTAACTCTGTGGTATCTATGAGATGCCACATATAAATGGTTATCATTACCATTATTAAACACATTTTTTGGTATAACCTAAAAAGGCAGAATGCTTTACTGAGAAATTTGGATGGCATTCTCCTGTGTAGGTCAACATAGTTCTTCAACAGAGAGACAGAATCTCTCCTGCCCTAGACCAGTGGTTTTCAATCTGTGGATTGTGACCCACAGGAACTGTATTAAAGGTCTGCAGCATTAGGAAGGTTGAGAATCACTGCCCTAGACAGAGGATGTGATGGGGTCTTCTGTGAGTACCTCCATCTTCTCTGTATTTTCGGGGGAGGTGGGCAAGGCTTTTAGAGGTGAGTAACTGTGTATGAGGTTAAAAGAGGAATGGGATAGACTGTGATCATTTCCTTAGTGAAATTTAATATAGTCATTATTCTTTTTTGAGGCAAGGCAGAGCCTCCACATTCTTGGGAATGATGCAGAGTAAAGATGCAACTACTAGGAAGTACTGGAACGGAGGGATCCTGGGGGGGACAGGCATTGTGGAAGCACGGCAGGCCTGACTCACATTTCTAACAGTTATTATTGATATTCAAACAAACAAGTGTAAGAAAAAACATTGCAAGAAAAAGTTACAATAAATGTTTGTGTAGCAGGATGTGCAGAAAGTGTAGAAACTGCAGATGTAACTGTTCTCCTTTGCTGATGTATGTAATGTGGGAACTCGTGCTTTGACACCTGCTGTCCATGGGTCTGGCTGGTATCTGCCTTGGCTATTTCTGCCTAGCTAAGTGATTAATCTGTTCTATATATGGTTTCAACTGTTGCTGCTTACACACACGCCCTATTCTGCTATGCATGTGACCACCACTCTTTTGTGGTTCACATGCCCTGCTCTGTGTCCCAGGTCAGCAACTGTTGTTATTGCCCTGGGCATCCTGTTCCCTTTGCACATCTTAAGATGTCTTTGTTAATGTGTTTCCCACACCTATAATTTATGGCTCATGATGTTTTACTTTATCTTAGTCACAATCATATAGCAAGCAAATAAGGACAAGGTTAAGGATAATGAGAAATGCAGTGATTACATATTTCTTCACAATCATTGATTAACATAAAAAGAAAGAGCAAATATCATTTTATGTAGAACAACTGGATTTTGTTCTCCCATACTTTTTTTTTAACCTCTTCACATAAGTTTTAATGACATACTAGTTTTCTAAGGAATACAAGTTCTTTAGAGATAACTGAAACATTTAGAAAACTGCAGAGAAGAAATTTTAAGTCACCCGTATTGTATATATAACACATACGTTATTATTTTGGGTTTGTTGTCTTGTAGTCTTATTTTTTTTTCCTATTTTATTGTATTTTATTTTTTATTAAATAATAGCTGTGCACATTACTGTTATCATGGGGCACCATACACTGGTTTTATAGACCATTTGACACATTTTCATCACACTGGTTAACATAGCCTTCCTGGCATTTTCTTAGTTATTGTGTTAAGACATTTATATTCTACATTTACTAAGTTTCACATGTACCCT
>CAUYPK010043652.1:0-37431 GCA_963574355.1 Loris lydekkerianus
GTCTGAGACGGTCTAAAGGGTGTGTACGTGAGGACATGCATGGCTCCCTGTTCCGTTTGCCCTGGCACCTTGTTCAGTCCTGCATGTTTGGAGGAATCACGTGTGCATGCTTGCAAAAATGAAGAAGAAGAAGAAGCCGGCGGAGGAGGGAGGAGAAGAAAGAAGAAGAAAAAAGAAGAAGAAGAAGAAGAAGAAATGTGTGTGGCATGTGCCATGGGGAGAGAAAGAACAAGGGCACAATGGGGTCAAGAAGAAGGTGAGTGGGCGGTTTTGATTAGAACAAGTGTGAGCAAGTCTTGGGAGATTGGGGGCCAGAGGAGAAAAAACACACCAAGATCCTTCTGTGAGTTGCATGGGCCCAGCCCCAGAACTGCTTTATACATTTGAGTGAGGGGTGACCAGTGAAATTTCCATCTGGGTCATTCTTTCTCCACGGTGACCCTGACCCACAACTGCCTGGTAAGGGTCTGAGTGAAGTGAGGACTGTGACGCAAAGGAAGGGGAGATTCCTTTCACCCCGCGTTAAATCCTTGTCAAAGGACAGAACCTGCCAAGGCCGAGCTTCACAGGGTTATCTTCCTTAATCCTTGTAGTGGGTGGATAATGCTACTGTTATGTAATCTCATCAACGGGGAAGGAAAACTGAGCCTCCTACGATTGTGTAAGTTGACCACCTGCTTGCAGGTAGGAATGTCGCAGTTAGTCCACACTCCACAGGGAGTGTCCCCTATGCACTACCGAAAGCCAGGCCAACCTGTGCTCTCAGCCCTTTCCTCAGTGTCTGAACAACCATTCAAATCAGTCTCAATTTCTCTGGAAATTTGGGGGGCCCACTGGCAAGTCTTTTCCTCATCCCCCAGTGATGTTGGGCAGAAAAGGGTGATAAAATACCAGCCCCAGATGTGGTTTCGCTGACCGACTTGTTGGGGACCTCTGGTGGCTTCTGATTTCCATCTCCGACCTTCCCAAATGAAAACTAGAAATCAAAATGTTATTAGCCTCACAGGGAGTTTGAAGATGGTCGAGTCAAGGCAGCTATCAACCCCCTTTGGAGAAAAGCACTTAGAATCAGCAAGAATCGGCGTACATCTCGTGGCCGTCTGAAGCTTTCTGGTGCCCCTCGTAGGTGAGTGCCTCATCAGGTCATAACCTGATTGGGACTCTGGTCCCTTTGCTGAGGCAGAGTTCGCAATCTGAGTTGTGCTTCTAATGGGTAGGCATTGGAGGTGATAAGGGGTGGGACCAGAAGTCCTCTCCCTGGTGCCTATCTGACCAGTGTAGTTCTTTAACTTGGCCCTGAGATGTGTGGACTAGAGCATGAGGCCCTGCAGAAAAACCTTGTTCAAACACAGACAGATGAATGCACAGGCCCCACGGGGACTCCTGCCTCTTCTCTCTCGGTAAATGGCAATGACAGTAATATGGATTTAAAGTCTAGGCCTCTGATCAAACAAATTCAGAATGAACCCCTTTGCTCATAATGATTTCAGAATAAACACATATCTAGCAGAGAGGCATTTCTTCCTTTGCGAACCTCCCTGCAACTCTGAGATTGCGAGGAGGGTAGTTATTCCTTTGATGCCAGGAATTATTCAAAACGGATCATAAGAATAAGAGAAGTCAAAATACTGGACAGGGGTGCGGACACCAGATCTTGCTGTGTCTTTGTGGTCAGGCAGGATTGTGGTGGCAGTTTGCCTAACTCTCCAGAGGCCATCAGAGACCAAGAAACTCAGAAAGCAAAATAATTCCATCAAGAACAGAATACCAATGTGGAAGATGCTCGCTTGCAGTTTGTTAGAGGTGATCCTTGCATCAGATCCAAAAGAAGGAATGGACTGACTTGGGTTCTCTTGCTGAGGATGACCTAATGAGCAATGCTAGATAAGTCCCTGGTATTCTAGCAAAGAACAACAAATTAAAACAATGCCGCACTGAATCCTGGTGAGAGCCCAGGCAGTTAGTGGGCAGTCTGCGGCCTTTTGCCCTCATGTGGGGAGATGTTCATTTCAACCAGCAGGTGCTCTCTTTACGGATCTGGAAAGTCTCTTTTTTTTTTTTTTTTTTTTAAGATAATTATTTATTTATTATTTTATTTTATTTTTTGTAGAGACAAAGTCTCACTTTACCACCCTCAGTGGAGTGCCGTGATGTCACAGGACTCACAGCAACCTCCAGCTCTGGGCTTCCACGATTCTCCTGCCTCAGCCTCCCGAGAAGCTGGGACTACAGGCGCCTGCTACAATGCCCAGCTATTTTTTGGTTGCAGTTCAGCTGGGACTGGGTTTGAACCTGTCACCCTCGGTATATGGGGCCGGCGCCCTACTCACTGAGCCACAGGTGCCACGCTGGAAAGTCTCTTTAAAGGCATTTTTCCTCTCCTAGGCACATAACCTTTCCTCCTTTTGCGGGATGATTTTGTGCCTGACTCTAAGAAGAAAACATTGGTAGTTAAGTTCAGTGTCTCCTTAAATTCTCCCTTTCCTTTAAGCATTACCTGTGTGCCTCCCTTGTCGTGGATGTGCTGTTATTTTTAAGGCAGGACTCGTATCCATCTTAACACTGTCTGCTTTGGGCACCCACCCATGAGACAAGGAACAGAGACAGAAATTAACACTGGCTGTGGATTTCTAGATGGATTTGTGTGATCTAACAATCCCTGTGTGCTCTAAGAATTGTGTTCTCTGGATAACACTATTCATTCATTTATTTATTTATTTATTTTTTAATGGCCAATCTCAACATTGTCTTAGGATTGTTTATTAGACCTGATGTAACATAACATGCCTAGACATACAGCTGCAAGTTACAAATTGGCTAACACTATTTAATGTGTGTGAGTTTTATTGTGATTCACATAAACTTATTTATCAACACCGTTAAATTCACAGAAGACTTTTGCCTTTTCTTCTTCAACATGCTGAATTCAGTGATGGTCGTGTAGTTTTGTTTGAAAAGCACCAAGAGATTTTAACAGTGGAAAAGGGTAGAAGTTATCAGGGCAGAAGAATAAGGCTCAGAACAGATCTCAGCGTTTCAGACCTTCTATCCTTTTATTTGCATCCTGAGATTAGAACCTGGTTTCCTTACAAAAACTGACAAAGGTGGATAGTGGAACCAAATGGCTTGGGTTTTGAATCTTAGCACTGATCTTCCATTCCTGGCTGTGGAACCCTGGCCAAAATGTATGGCCTCCGCTTATCTCTGTTTTCTCCACTATAATATGGGATAATAACAGGCTTACTTAAAGTGTTTACCATAAAGCTTGGAATGCCAGTTAATAGTCAACAAATAATAGCTAGATACATATATTTTTTAAGTATGATAACTGTGACTTTTCTTTAGGAGGCCAAGAAGGTACCATTTCAGTTGAATAGGACAGAAAGAACTCCTGTCGCAGTCAAGGGCGATCACCTGCTTTGCCTGAGATCTGCACAGGGAATTTGCCTGGGGAAGAGCCTGCCTTCCTACAATGAATAAGTACTAAAATGACTCCTGGGAAATGAGACTGATGAAAATGTTTAGTCTTGATTCTGATTGAACAAACCCACTCGTGTTGAATAGTTCCTTTATTTTTAAAATATTTAGGGAAATTGGAGGAAACGAAGGCTTCCCCCTGGCCTGACGGTGCGGGGTGACTCACAGAGGATCCGCTGAGCGTCCTGGCTGTGGGCCCCTTCGGGCTGCCTGCCTGTGTCCCCCAACCTTGACGGGAGGTTCTGCCAGACAACCTGGCAGCTCTCACAGTCCATTAAGACAACAGACACCATCACGCTCAGGAGCCAACTGCTGCGATCTGGCTCCTTCCAGCCCCCTCCTGCTGCTGCCCTGCGCAGCCTGACCCAGAATCCTGCAAGGTTAGGTCACCGTGAAACTCCCGCTAATGGACATTTCTCAGAAGAGCACTGCTGAATAAATGCAGAACTGGGGTGGCTAGAGAGTTTCTGTTTAGAGAAGAAATTACCAGCCTCTCATCAGGGTGCTACGGTGGGCCCGAGCATAACAAGTGAATTATGAATGAGCAGACGTGGCGGTGGGTGGATAGGAAAACATCTCAGACTTGATCCATGTTCATTTCCTAGAAGATGGCAATTGTTTCAGGAACGGTGGACTTAATTGGGTCATGTGACTGGACTTTTTATGAAATAATCAGGTTTATTTGCATTTTGCCACTGCCAAGGTGGTGCCTATGCGGGCAAGCAGGAAGGTGCCAGACACCCACCAGGCAACTGCGGTCCAGTTTTACATCATTCTTCTTTATCTTCTTTTTCTGCATCCTGTCTTACTTCCCCGTGTTTACCCTGGCTCCTACTTAGGCAGGGAGAAAATTTGCTATTGGGCTTTCTTTTATAATTCAGAATCAAGGTGTGGGGAGTTACATTTGGGGAAGATAAAAGAATTCGAAGGTTGCTATCTGTATGGTAAGGACGCCTTGGCCTCTTGGGGAAAATGCCTTTCTGTAGTAGGAGAAGGGGAAGGATGGGCTTTTTCTCTTCTGTCATTAAATTTGAGATGATCGTGTTCCTCCAGTGAAATACACAAAGGGGTCCTAACAGTGGGCAGGTCCTCTGCCTTTCCTCTCCCTGGTCCTAGCTGGCGTCTCTACTTCTTCCCTGCTTGTCCCCAACACCTAGTTCACTGCAGCCCAACCAATGGCCCTGTGCACCTGCTGTGAGTTGGACACTAATCTGAGTGTTGGTTCCGTGAGATAAAGAGGTCTGACTCTTTCCTATAAGGAGCCCAAACCAGGCTGGGGGGCCTGAGGTGTTTGGCCTTCTAAGTCTTTAAATGTGTGCTTTTACAGAATCCAAATTTTACAGAACAAATCCTTTTATTAAAAGGGGTACAGCAGAGAAAGATAAGTCTTTCCTTGCTTCCTCTGGGGCTTAAAAAGGAGCCATCTTAAAGTCAGGAGGCCGCAGGTTTCCCCACTGCTGGCATCCTGCAGAGGGAAAGGGCATCAGCTCCAGCAGCAGATCCTAAACAAATGCTCTTAGCTCGGCAGTGCTCACCTAGGATGGCTTTATGCTCATGGGAGCGCAGGAACAGTAATGAAAGTTCAGTTAGCTGGACATTCTCAGGCGTGCTGGTTCAGCCAGCAGTGCTGCCGTGGTGAAGAGCCCAGGCTCTGGAATTATATAGTCCTGGCTTGAATGTTGGCTCTGACATTCATCACTGTGTGACCTTGAAAAATGTGCTTACCCTCTCTGAGCATCAATTTCTGTATATATCAACATGGGGGTAATAACAACTACTTGACAGAGCTGGCAAAAAAGACATCCTGTGAAGTGCTTTGCTAAGTGGCCAGCATGAACGTAGGTACTTAAGAAATGGTGACTAGTATAATTTTCTAGTTCTTCATGTATGTGAGTGAGCTCATTCATGTCTGGGTGATGGGTCGGGTGGCCCTGGGAGCAGAGGATGGCTGGCATGGGCGACCCATGAGTGGACTGTGAGGGCCCAGGATTCAAGGTGGGTGTGAGGAGGTTGCAAAGCAAAGACATCATCTTTGTTTTGGCAGCAGCTGTGTTTTTCTCATATGGAAAGGAAATGTCACGTTCATCCAGCCAGCTAAGCAGGGTGTTTCCGTCAGAGAGCTTCTAAGTGGAGCTTTGCAAATGTGTTCCGTGCAGCCTGTGGTAATGAGATTCATGCTTCTTTGGTAGTAATCCTCCGCTAGACAGCATTTTAAATCTTTTTCCTATTTGGTACACCGAACCGAGGGCTGGGATATACATATTTCCAAGTGTCATTTTTAATTTAATGCATGATTGAACACATTACCACTGGCACAGCTAAATAGTTAAACCAGAATCCATCAATTTGTCCCGAACTGTTGACATGCAGGGTAACACAACGGTTAAATTAAATTTAAATATAAGAAAGAGAGAGGCAGCTTCGTTTGGTTTCCTAACCCCAGGGCCTGCTTTGGCAGTGAGGCCTGCCTGGCTGCAGAAGCAGAGGACGTTTTAAAACAAGAGGTTCATTTACTTAATTATCGTGTTAAGAAACGCTCCTAATTCTATATGAAATCAGCACGTTGTAACCCATACATGCATTAATGTGTGCATGATCTATGCATTTATGATTTAATGAAAAAAAATAAAAAATGTTATATATGTAAAAAAATTAAAAAAAAATAAAAGAAGAGGTGCATTTCTTGCGCGCGCACACACACACACACACACACACACACACACACACGCACGCACCTGCCCAATCTGGCTTCAGGACTATACTGGTTCTGTGGCCATTCTGGTCATTCTCCCTGAGTGGCAAAGCACACTAAGTGTCTAGTTCTGGCAAAGAGGTGCCCTGTGCAGATGTGAAAGAAAAACCATCATTCATAGGAAAAACCTGGTTGGCAAATCATACCATTTCAGAACTAGGACAGATTTGGGAGACGCCACAATGTCAGAGTTGGGGAGACGGGTCCGGTGATGTGCACATGGACACCTGGAGCTAGCACTGGGCCCTTGACCTCAGTGTGAACCTTCTCTCCTGCATTTCACATGCTTTACACGTGGCCAATGGGTACGCTGCTGCTCATTTCCATGGCAGCCTGGGCAGGTGAGAGAGTCACTCTGGGCTCCATTTTCTTGTCTGCAAATTAGAGATGACAGTAACTATGTCACTGGGTTGTCGGGAGGATTCCCTGAGTGAGTGGATGAGAAATGGTTAGAACCATACCCAGCACTTGGTGAGTGTTCAGTAAGTATAAATTCCTCTTGTTGTAATAATGAAAAATTTTATTTTTATTATTGACCCAAAGTTTGCTCAGAATTGTTTTGGCAGTAATGGGGACATCCTGGGATCACCTGGGTCCCTTGGTGGTTCTTTGTGGACAGAATCATGAAGTTCTAAGATGGCCGGAGTGTGAGCCTCCTAGGGCTGCCATGACCAATTACCCTGGAGTTGGTGGGTTTAAATGATAGATATTGACTCTTTTGCAGTTTTGGAGGTCATAAGTTTAAAGTCAAGCTGTTGTCTTGGCCTTGCTCCCTCCTTCTGAAGACTCTAGAGGAGGACCCATCTCTGCATCTTCCAGCTTCTTGAGGCCTGCTGCATTCCTTGGCTTGTCCCCAGGAGGCTTTGGAAGAAACTCAGGCTAGAGAGGATAAAGACTTGGACTTTACTTGAGATTGTGAAAGAGGTGGAGGGAGATAATAGCCTCTCTATCTCCAGCTCGGGTGACCAGGAGGACGGTGGTGGCACCAAGGAGTGAAGATTGCAAGAAAGCAGATTTTGAAGGAAAGAGGAAGATTTCTGCTGTGATCTATACAGAGGACATCTGGAAAGAGAAACCAGGTAGAAACATGAGCTGGAAACATGAGCTTGGGGCTTAGGGAGAAGTCTGAGCTGGTACCAGAGATTGATGAGACACAAGAGTCTGTATTAGTTTCCTGAAGCTGCTGTAACAAAGAACCACAGACTACATGGCTTAAAACAACAGAAGTGTATTCTCTCACCATTCTTTTCTCTTGGACACATGGAGTTTTAGCTTCCAAAGAGACAAAATATGGAAAGCCAAACAACATAGAAATCAGGGAGCTGAGTATAGATTTCTGCCTAAAGCGAAGAATGCCCCCTCTTGTAGGACAGTCCTGAAGGAGCCCACATATGAAAAATCCCACAGGGGTCCTTGTAAATCTTTTGGTTCATGTTTATGGAAATGTGCAACTGGACATGAAAAAACCAAGTGAAATAAATTGAGTATGCAATGGGACCTCTGGAAGTTGACCACCCATGAGGCTATAACATTGGAAGGGGGTCAACATAAGGAACTAGGCCTTCTGTACTGATACATAGATGTGGTGCAGGTCTGGTCTACGAATATGAGGTCAACTTAAGGAGGTGGTCAGTGTAGGGAAGTGGCCAACAATGGAAGTGCTGCTGTATTTTATTTTTCTATAACTTTTAAACAGACTGTCTTTGTGGGCCATTGCATTCCTGAAGCACATGGAGAATAGAAGTGGCTGCTAGCCTCTGGGTGTCTAGAATTTTGTAAGTATCAAAGGGAAATTTCTGAATAAGGCTTCAATTATGTACTGAGCACCTCTCACATGAACTGCTTCACCAGCACAGCATCTTCCCTCCTGTGTGCTATTTCATTTGATTTTCTCAAGTTCATGATGATGGCCCAATAGACCAGTGCCAGGCTCTTACAGACGAGTGCTCTGTGACTTACCCCAAATCACGGAATTAATAATTCTTGACACCAGTTTGTAACTCATGCTCTCTTATTCTCCCTTTAGGACTTGCTATAGTTTCACCTCGGCCTTCCCAAGATTTTTTGAATCTGGCAAGGGGGAAATTAAATGCAAAAGAATAACTCATGCAAAGTATTATGTAATGATCCAGTCAATAAAAGCCAAAATTAAGTCAGAAAAAAAAATTGCTGGAAGACTGAAATGGTGAGGGAAGAATTCACAGAGGATAGAAGACATAAGTTAGAGCTTAAAAATGTATGAAATAAGTATAGTTGGGTAGAAGACATCAACATAGGGGTAATAACAACTACTTGATAGAGTGGCAACAAAGACATTGTGTGAAGTGTCTTGCTAAGTGGCAAGTGCCTTGCTAATTCCGGCAAATGAGAATATAAGTAGAGTTGTTCTGAGGCAGAAAGGAAAGCTTTAGGACAGTCTGGTTGTAAAAGACAACAGATTTTGTCTTTTTTGGAAGCTAGAACTTCATGTGTCAAAAAACAACAATAACAACAACAAAAAAGGAAGGTCAGGCTAGTGGACAATGGCTGGGCTCCCTCAGCTTGCTTGATCAGGCAGTGGAGGCAGCCTGCCCCTGGCACGATATTTTCAGTTCTGCAGCTATGGGCCCTGGAGTGTGCAAGCTTGGTGGTGGCCTTCCAGCTATTGAGTAGCTTTTGATTAGGTTGAGATGCCCAGCATACAAGTCAGATTGAAACCCGGCTGCCTGTGGTCAGTCACAGCCAGTTTCATCACCATAATGCTGATGGAGATTTAAGCACACCAGGGTGTTTCTTTAATTTTTTGAGCTTCTGACCTTTGAGATGAAAATCACATTTTGTGAGATGTTGATACTTTTCTTTTTATAGTCATCATTTTCACAGTCTTCCATCCTTGATTCCTCTTTGGAATGAAATGGAGTCATTGATGGCACGAGTTCTGGGATTGATTGTGATGTACTTAGATTCCGAGAAACTTTGGAAGCTGACATTCATACCATGTTTCTCTTATAATAGAACCTATAATGATCCAGATGCAACAGGGAATTTGGAAACAGTAGGAATAAGTAATAAAATTGGGATGTAGGGTGGTGGGGGAAGTGGATACCAGGTGCCCAACAAGATAGGGGTAGAACAACGTTGTCACCTGAAATGTGATGTTGAGATCACCAGGATGTCTACTTGTGCCCACCAGATCAATGAGTCTGGAAATTTTAACACAAAATAATTCTTTTGATTTAAACCTATCCTTTTATTGATGAGTTAGTGTTCCTGGGAGGGGCAGCTCAGTTGTCTGGTTTCAGACGTGTTTAAACATGAGTGAGTGTGTGAGATCACTTCCTGAGGTTAGGTTTTGTTGGAAGGCTCAAACAGGAAGAAAGAGGGTGCTAGGTACCTGAGTGGTACAAGAAATCATGAAAGGGACCATCAGTGAAGGAGGGCAAAGAGACAGGGGGGCTCATCTCATAGATTTTCCTAGGCCTGGCTCTGTTATGGAACAGAATGATAAAAAATTGGGATAGTATCTAACGGTGACAGAATGAAGGGCATGATTAGACTTCCACTCTCACAGAGAGAGGCAGGGGACAACCCAGCCTGTAGCTTAAAATACGGCAATGCATTGATTAAGGTCCGGGGGCCCATCTTGTGTAATGTGTTCTATGTATAAAACACATAGCCTGATACTTTTCCATACATTCCCCCTCTCCCTAGAGTCTTCCCACTCCAGCAGCATTTCATAGATGGTGGTCCCCTTTCTCAGCTCTCCTCACACCATATGAAAGTAGAAGGACTTTCTCCTAGTCATGCTAAGAGGGTTAATTCATGAAAAATATAATATTGCACCTGCATTAAAAATAACTTATAGCCCTTGGAGTACAAATACTGTATCTCCTTTATTTTTCCCCAACTAAATAAAAGCTAGTTGACTCCAGTGAAAATTAAATATAATAAGCAAAATCATATTATTATAGTCTTGGTAAAAGCTAGGAAAAAATAAGTTTATGATGACTTTGATGGGGTCAAATCTTGACATTCTTTGATAAACTAGTTCTAGAACTTAAAGTGCAGGGCTGAGCAATTATGTATGTCACTGGGATAAAAAGGATTAAGTTAAGCAGTGCTCAATATTTGGTGGCCAATAAAATGCATTGTGCAAATAATTCTTGGCCAAAGGAAGAAATCTTTGTTGAGGGGTGGGGAGAGGGGAGGGAGAGAGAGAGATATTGACAGAGATTGACTGATTATGGAAATTGGCTCACATGCTTACAGAGGCCAAGAGTCCCATGATGTGCTGTCTGTAACCTGAAGACCCAGGAGGAACTGGTCTCAGAACTGGTGTGATTCAGTTTAAGTCCAAAGACATGAGAACTTGGGGGTCACTATGTAAGTCCCAGAGTAAAGTCTGGAGAACAGGCTCCAATGTTTGGGAACAGGAGAAGATACATGTCTCAGTTCAAGAATAGGGAGGAAATTTGCTTTTTCTCTACTTTTTGTTCTATTCTGGCCCGCAACAGAGTAGATGATGCCCTCCCACATTCACAAGGGTGATTGTTTTTTACTCAGTCAACACATTCAAATGTTGATCTTTCCAGGAAACACCCTCACAGACACATCCAGAAATAATGTTTTACCAGCTATCTGGGTAACCCTTGGCCCAGTCAAGTTGATGCTAAAGTTTATTGTCACAACTAGAGAGCATATAAAATCTAAAATGAGGTCTATTAAACCTTGTTCTTAATCCTCCATGAGAGTATTATACTTCCAGAGCCCAAGACTTGATACCTGGTTTCTGACTGCCATTGATCAGACATGGGGCTGGGGCAATATATGTACTCTTCCTAAATCAGACACAATAGCTTTGCTGAATTCAATGAGGTTAATATGCATGGATGGGTCATTTGTCCATCTGTATTCAAATAGGATTCTGATTCATTTTACATAAATAAAAGTAGGAAGCCAAGGTTATATAAAGAATATAGGTCCTTCTCTATAATCCCCTGATGTGCTTATGACTATCATGTTCTACATTATTAGCATAAATATGGCCTAATAAATAGTTTGTATGTACATGTCTGAAAGAAGGGGGTGGAGTGACCAAAGATTACTATGTGATTTTTGTGGTCCTAGGGATTCAATATCATTTGCATGATTCTGAATACACATTCTGAATTCCTGAAGAATACCTATCTGGTTTACCAAACGTACTGGTGATCATTTCTATAATTAATATCTTAATTTTCTCAAGAGGTTCAGTTCAGCAAACCAAATATGTCAAGACACTCTTTGATTGTGTTTCGTTACTGAAGATCTACTAAATTGGAGATATATGCATTTCAACACACATTAAAATTAAGGTTTTGGCTTATCTTCAGATAAGGGTTCTCATCAAACCTTTTCAAGGGCATTGCTTCCATCCAACCCAACCAAGTCCTGTTGATATTTTTTTGTATCTATTTTTTTGTATAGGCTAGGATGGGGGTTTGTATCCTATATCTTCATATAGGGATTATAAAATCCCCTCTTATTGAATGCTATTGAGTAATTAATTTATTCACTTTTTCTCTCAGCTCTTTACTTAAATATAACCCAACTATACCACAAGACTTTGGGGAAGGCACCAAGGAAGGGGAAGGGAGGGAGGAGGTTTGGGTGGAGTGAGGGTGATGGGTTGGGCAACATCTATCTTGCATATTTTTATGTATCAAAAAAAAATAATAAATAAAAAAAAATAAAATTTGTTTGATACAGCAAAAGCAGTGCTTGGAAAGAGAAAAAAAAATAAAAGGAGGAAATCAATCTGAGGCCTTTGGAATAAATGGAATTTTGAATAAGCTCATATATGTACTTTAAAGATTATTTGATCATAGATATTTACATTTGAAAGAAAAATGTGATTTTAGGTAATATGGAATATAATTTTTCTAATTGTGTGTATATTTTGGAGTGTATTAGGAGGGGCAAACAATCAATTCCAAACTTATTTATATGGGAATGTAAGACAATGTAAAGAAATATATTGAATGAATAACGGTACTGACTAAAATTTACAATGGTTCTTGACTTGTGTGTAATAATCTGATATAGACCAAAGTCAAGTTCAGTGTAAGAATATAGTAAGCAGAGAGTAAAGTGGCATGGATAGGTGAGAGAGTGCTCTTATCTTCACAATAGACCAGTGGTTCTCAATCTGTGGGTCGAGACCCACAGGAACTGGGGCCGCAGCATTAGGAAGTCTGAGAACCACTATAATAGACTATCTCATCATTAGACATGTTCAGTCCTTGATTGAGTAGCATATTTGTGGATTTCTTTTTAGGACTATGCTTATAAAAGGTGAGAATGGAGCCTCTCTGGCTGATAGGGGTGATCAGAAACTTATAGAGCCGTGGTTCTCAACCTTCCTAATGCTGTGACTCTTTAATAAAGTTCCTCATGTGGTGACTCCGACCATAAAATTATTTTCATTGCTACTTCATAAGTGTAACTTTGCTACTGTTATAAATTGTAATGTAAATATCTAATATGCAGGATATATTTAGGCGACCCCTATGAAAGGGTCGTTCGACGCCCAAAGGGGTTATGACCCACAGGTTGAGAACTGCTGCTATAGAGCCTTGTAAATTAATTTTTATTCCCCAACAGGGGAATTTTCCTGGGAATTCTATTGTTCTATTGAACACTGTCTGAAAAACAACTAGTTTCAATAATTTTTGGTGGCTTCAAACAATTACTTATTATCTCCTTTGTGTGTGTGTGTGTGTGTGTGTGTGTGTGTATACTTGATTCGGCTGAATAGTTCTTTCTTGTGGTTTCTCAAAGTTGTATTCAGATGGCCTCTAAGGCTAGGGTCATTGAGAGACTTCCTTACTCTCATATCTCCTGACTGAACAAGGATGTCTGGAAGAACTGGGGGTTGATTGGGCATTTCTTTTTAGTTGGCCTTTCCATATGAATAGCTTGGGTTTCCTCACATCATGGTGCTCTCACCTTGCATGGTAGCTTTCTCTCTCCAGAGTGAGCATCCCGGAAGACTGAGACTGAACCTGCCAGGCTTCTAATGGCCTATCCTTGGTAATCATACAATATTAAAATCAGCATTTGTGTTTGTCAAAGAACTTATAAACCAGTCTAAATTCAAGGGGATAGAGAAATATATTCCACCTGTCAATGGGGTAAATGTATGGGGAGAAAAGGTGTTGTGGTATTAAGACAAGGTACCACAGGTAATATTAAGTCCAAAAAGGCCAAAAGTCTTAACCCAAGACCAGAGAGACAGTGGCAAGTCAGGATTAGTGCCAAAACCATGGAAAATGAAACCTACCTTCTAAGAAAGTCTCAGTCCAAAAATCTTCCAACCCAATACTGAAAATTAAAAGTCAATTCTTCTGATTGTAGATCAAGCAGGCTTTACATTGAGAATGTCATTTTGATTGACAGAAATTTAGATTAAAAAATAACAAGGTGAGGGGGTGGAGGCAAGATGGCTGACTGAAGCCAGCTTTCCACAGGGGCTTCTGTCCAGAAGGAGAGTTAAAGGACAAAAATTTAGCAAGTAAACTGGTGGATTAGAGCTGAGCCAAAAGAGAAGGCTGAAGAATGCACATCAACCATGCTGAGGTGTGACACCAAGGATACAAACAAAAGGTACAAAATCCATCGCCAAGCAGATGGGAGTTCCCTCCCCCATGAGAGCAGCTTGGAGTACTCCATACAAACAAACGAACAGAATTCAAAACTCCTCCCATTATATCCCATGGGAGAAACCCTCTAAAAACTGGACCTATTTCCCCTACTAGGGTACCATGGTGCTCTCCTGCCAGGCATAAAACTGTATAAAACTGTATATATTCTCTATGTGCAATACTCAACTCCCAGAACTCCCCTTCACTCTCACTCTGAGGTCTGGAGGCCTGTCCCCCAAATGTCCAGATTCTTGGGTATTTTCTCAAGAGCTGTGGACAGGGCATGGACTGCTGCTGGTCAGTGCTGATTCTCTAGCATGGGAGTAAGGAGAGGATGGTTGGCCTAGAGGGAACCATACAAGAGTGGTGGTGCCCCGGGGCACAGAGCAGCAGCCACAGTGGCAACAATAGGGCTCACCCCTGGATATTCCAGAGTCACACCCCCTATCTCTCTGGGCAATCAGAGAAGGTTGGGCATCTTGTCTGGTGGCAGCCACTGGTGGAACAAATCTGGGAAGGAAACACAGGCCCAATGAGTAAAGGATTTGCTTGAGGCAGTACCAGCCTGGGTGGAGCACGAGCACTAGAATACACACGTGCAGAGCCAGCAGATTCCCAGGGTGGGGCTGACCCAGAGGACAGCTTTACTGAGCCCGGGAAGCACCTGGCCCTCAGGGGATCATTAGCAGACACAAAGGAGGACAGGCAGAGGCTGAAACTGACAGCTAACCATGCCATTGGAATACAAACTTCAGCTGAGACTGGGCAGTGGCACAAACAGGGCCTGAGGTGCAAGTTCTTTGAACTCAAGCAGTGTTTCTTCTGCAGGGAATATAGCCTGGACAGAAACAATTTCTCTGAAGTTGTACTGTTCTGTCAGTAACATCAATCAGGGGCGGGGCTGGCACTGAGTGAACAGCTCTAGCCTTCATTAAGCACTCGAGGTTGTCAGGTCTCACTTCCCCCTTCTGAATAGTGGCAGAGAGCAGCATTCTGGCTGAGGAAACAAAGATCTCCCTGTGATTCAGGCAGGTGAAAACCCCTGGAGTATCTGCTTATTGGAGGCAACTGGTCACAGTCCTGTGGGGTTATCAGTGACTGTGTGTGACAGAGTTGCAAGGTGGGGAAGGAGGCATCAAGCTTCCCAGATGAATCTATTTCCTGGGTAGGTCCTCCTGACTTCATGGAGCACCAGAGTGAGTCATATTTGAGTGGTCAGAAGACCCCTGTGATCTACTTGCCCGAGACCTTTTAAACACTCCCACCTGAAACAGGTGTTGACTGAGACAATTGATTTGGACTTTTTGAACTGGGCCAATCACAGAGTACTATCAAAGTGGTACACTGGGGGTGTGGTTGTGGGAAGGTTTGATTTTCCTTTATCAATTTTTGCCTGTGATGTGACTTAATTACTTGTATTTCTCCACAGCTAAGACTTCAACCCTGATTAAGTGATTCACTAGGGTAGGACAGAGACCAGCTAAAAACAAGACAGAGCCACTTAGTCCCACCACACCAAGCAGGTCCCAGTTTCTCAGGCCATAGCACTGTATGGATCCTTGGCAAAGCTCTAGGGGAAAAGGTACAGACCAGTCCCAGCTTTTGGGTGAGGGCTGGTTAATCACTATTCCTGGAGCCCCCCAACACAACTTCTCTTTATCTGCTCATCTAGTCAAATGGTCTAAAATAATTATGGGGCAAAATCAGTGGAAAAACTCTGGTAACATGAATAACCAGAGTAGATCAATCCCCCCCAAGGAAAGATATGGCAGATGCAACTAAAGATTCCATTCATAAACAGATGGCTGAGATGTCAAAAATTGAATTCAGATTTTGGATTGCAAACAAGATTAATAGAATGGAGGAAAAGTTGGAATTAGATATTCTAGAAGCAATTCAAAAGTTGTCTCAAGAATTCAATGAATTTAAAGATAAAATCACCAAAGATTTTGACACATTGAGAGAAGAATTTGCAGCCCTCAAAGATCTGAAAAATACAGTAGAATTCCTCAGTAACAGAGTGGAGCACATAGAAGAAAGGATTTCTGACATTGAAGACAAAGCTTTTGAACACTCCCAAACTCTCAAAGAGGAAGAAAAATGGAGAGCAAAAATGGATCGTTCTCTCAGATAACTCTGGGATAATTTGAAGAAAGCTAACATTCGCCTCATAGGAATCCCTGAAAGTGATACAGTGGCTTCACAAGGCACAGAGGCACTTCTCCATGAAATTATGAAAGAGAATTTTCCAGACATGCCAAGAGATTCTGGAATTCAGATAGCAGAAAGTTTCAGAACTCCAGCATGACTCAACCCAAATAAGACATCCCCCGGACACATCATAATTAACTTCACTAAAGTTAATATGAAGGAGAAAATTCTGAAAGCAGCCAGATATAAGAAAACCATAACCTACAAAGGGAAGAATATCAGAATGACTGCAGATCTCTCTGCTGAAACCTTTCAAGTTAGAAGAGGGTTGTCATTGACTTTTAATCTCCTAAAACAAAATAACTTTCAAATTCAGATCCTGTATCCAGATAAAATGAGTTTCATTTATGATGGAGAAATTTAATACTTTAATGAATTCATGTGCTGAAGAAATTTTCCATAACCAAACGAGCTCTTCAGGATATTCTCAGACCTATTCTCCATAATGACCAGCCCAATTCTCTACCACAAAAATAAACTCACTCAGAAACTTTTGATCAAATTCCAATTTCCACAGTGGCAAAAGGATTAAAAATGTCCACTGTACTTTTGAAAAACTCAATACCCAAAATTTTACTAGGCTTATCAATATTTTTCATTATTGTAAAGTGAACAGCTTAAATTGTCTTCAAAAGAGGCACAGTTTGGCTGACTGGATACAAAAACTCTGGCCAGATACCTGCTGCATACAAGAATCTCATTGTACCTTAAAAGATAAATATAGACTCAGGGTGAAGGGATGGTCGTCTATATTTCAGGCAAAGAGAAATCAGAAAAAAGCAGTTGTTGCAATTCTATTTGCAGGTACAATAGGCTTTAAACCAACAAAATTAAGGAAAAATAAGAATGAACACTTCATATATGTTAAGGGTAATAATATGATGAGATTTCAATTATTAATATTTGTGTACCCAACCAGAATGCACTTCAATTTATAAGAGAAACTCTAACAGACATGAGCAACTTGATTTCCTCTAGCTCCATAATAGTTCGAGTTTTAACACTCCTTTCACAGTGTTAGATAGATCTTTCAATAAGAAACTGAGCAAAGAAATTTTAGATTTAAACCTAACCATCCAACATTTGGATTTCACAGACATCTACAGAACATTTCATTTCAAAAAAACTAAATACACATTCTTCTCATCAGTCCATGGAACATACTCCAAAATCAATCACATCTGAGATCATAAGTCTAACCTCAGTAAATTGTAAAGGAATAGAAATTACTTCTTGCATCTTATCAGACCACCATGGAATAAAGGTTGAACTCAGTAACAACAGGAATCTGGATACTCATACAAAAACATAGATGTTATATAACGTTATGCTGAATGATAGCTGGTTCATAGACAAGATTAAGAGAGAAATTGCCAAATTTTTGAGACAAAATGACAATAAAGACACAAATTATCTGAACCTCTGGGACACTGCAAAGGCAGTCTGAAGAGGAAAATTTATAGCACTGCAAGTCTTCCTCAAGAAAATAAAAAGCGAGTAAGTTAAAAACTTAATGAGACATCTCATGCAACTGGAAAAGGAAGAACATTCCAACCTCAAACCCAGTAGAAGAAAAGAAATAAACAAAATTAGAACAGAATTGAATAACATTGAAAACAAAAGGATTATACAACACATAAATAAACCAATAAGTTGGTATTTTGAAAATGTCAATAAAATAGATAAACCTTTTGCTAACCTAATTAGGATAAAAAGAGTAAAATCTCTAATTTCATCAACCAGAAATGACACAGATGAAATAACAACAAACTCCTCAGAAATCCACAATATCCTTAAAGCATATTATAAGAAATGTTATTTTCAGAAATATGAAAATCTGAAGGAAATTGACCAATACTGGGAAGCATGTCACCGTCCAAGGCTTAGCCAGAATCAAGTGGAAATGTTGAACAGGTCTATATCAAGTTCTGAAATAGTGTCAACTATACAAAATCTCCCTAAAAAGAAAAGCCAAGGACGAGGCTTCACGTCAGAATTCTACCAAACCTTCTCAGAAGAATTAGTACCTATATTACTCAACTTGTTCCAAAATATAGAAAAAGAAGGAAGACTACCCAACACATTCTATGAAGCAAACATCACCCTGATCCCCAAACCAGGAAAAGACCCAACAAGAAAGAAAAATTATAGACCAATATCACTAATAAATATAGATGCAAAAATATTCAATAAGATCCTAACAAACGGAATCTAGCAACACATCAAACAAATTATATATCATGACCAAATCAGTTTTATCCCAGGGTCTCAAGGCAGGTTCAATATACATAAATCTACAAGTATACTTCAGCACATACACAAATTAACAAACAAGGACAATATAATTCTCTCAATTGATGCAGAAAAAGCTTTTGATAATTTCCAGCATCTCTTCATGATCAGAACACTTAAGAAAATTGGTATAGAAGGGACATTTCTTAAACTAATAGAGGCCATCTACAGCAAACCCACAGCCAATATCGTATTGAATGGAGTTAAATTGAAATCATTTCCACTTCGATCAGGAACCAGGCAAGGTTGCCCATTGTCTTCACTACTCTTTAACAATGTAATGGAAGTTTTAGCCATCACAATTAGGGAAGAAAAGGCAATCGAGGGTATACATATCGGGTCAGAAGTGATCAAACTTTCACTCTTCGCAGATGATATGATTGTATATCTGGAAAATACCAGGGATTCTACTACGAAACTCTTAGATGTGGCCAAGAAATACAGCTATGTCTCAGATTGCAAAATCAACATTCATAAATTGATAGCCTTTATGTACACTAGCAATAGTCAAGCTGAAAAAAAAAACAAACAGTCAAGGACTCTATTCCATTCGCAGTAGTGCCAAAGAAGTTTAAATATTTAGGATTTTATCTAACAAAGGATGTGAAAGATCTCTATAAAGAGAACTATGAAACTCTAAGTAAAGAAACACCTGAAAATGTTAACTAATGGAAAAACATACCATGCTCATGACTGAGAAGAATCAATATTGTTAAAATGTTCATACTACCAAAAGCAATATATAATTTTAATGCAATCCTTATTAAAGCTCCACTGTCATACTTTAAAGATCTTGGAAAAATAATACTTCATTTTATATGGAATCAGAAAAAACCTCGAATAGCCAAGACATTACTCAGAAATAAAAACAAAGCAGGAGGAATCACGCTACCAGATTTGAGACTTATATTATATATCAATAGTGATCAAAACAGCATGGTACTGGCACAAAAATAGAGAGGTAGATGTCTGAAACAGAATAGAGAACCAAGAGATGAGTCCAGCTACTTACCAGTATTTGCTCTTTGACAAGGCAATGAAAAACTTTCAGTGGGGAAAAGATTTCCTATTCAAGAAATGGTGCTGGGTGAACTGGCTGGAGACCTGTTAAAGATTGAAACTGGACCCACACCTTTCACCATTAACTAAAATAGACTCTCACTGGATTAAAGATTTAAATTTAAGACATGAAACTATGAAAATACTAGAAGAAAGTGCAGGGAAAACTCTTAAAGAAATCAGCCTGGGCTAATATTTTATGAGGAGGATCCCCCAGAAATTTGAAGCAGCATCAAAAATGCACTACTGGGACCTGATTAAACTAAAAAGCTTCTGCACAGCCAAGAGCACAGTAATAATGCAAGCAGACAGACCTCAGAAGGGGAGAAGATATTTGCAGGCTATACCTCTGACAAAGGTTTAATAACCAGAATCCACAGAGAACTCAAACGTATAAGCAAGAAAAGAACAAGTGATCCCATCTCAGGATGGGCAAGGAACTTAAAGAGAAACTTCTCTGAAGAAGACAGGCACACGGCCTACAGATATATGAAAAAGTGTTCATCATCCTTAATCATCAGAGAAATGCAAATCAAAACTACTTTGAGATATCATCTAACTCCAGTAAGATTAGCCCATATCACAAAATCCCAAAACCAGACATGTTGCCATGGATGTGGAAAAAGGGAACACTTCTACACTGCTGGTGGGAATGCAAATCAATACATTCCTTTTGGAAAGATGTTTGGAGAATACTTAGAGATCTAAAAATAGATCTGCCATTCAATCCTATAATTTCTCTACTAGGCATATACCCAGAAGACCAAAAATCACACTATAAAAAATATATTTGTATCAGAATGTTTATTGCAGCCCAATTCATAATTGTTAAGTTATGGAAAAAGCCCAAGTGCCCATTGATTCCTGAATGGATTAATAAATTTTGGTATATGTACCCCATGGAATATTATGCAGCCTTAAGGAAAGATGGAGTCTTTGCTTCTTTCATGTGTACATGGATTAAGCTGGAACATATTTTTCTTAGTAAAGTATCTTAAAATGGTAGAAAAATTATCCAATGTACTTAGCCCTACCATGAAACTAATTTATAGCTTTCTTTTCTTTCTTTCTTTTTTTTTTTTTTTAATTAAATCATAGCTGTGTACATTAGTGCAATCAAGGGGTACAATGTGCTGGTTTCATATAAAATCTTAAATATTTTAATCAAACTGTTTAATATATATTTCATGGCATTTTCTTAGTTATTGTATGATGACTATGTATTCTGCATTTATTTAATTTCGCCTGTACCCATTCTAAGATGCACCGTAGGTGTGGCCCCACCAATTACCCTCCCTCCAACCCACTCTACCCCCTTCTCTCTTCTCCCTTGGCCCTTTCCCCATATTCTTGTGCTATAGTTGGGTTATAGCCTTTATAGGAAAGCCATAAATTAGTTTCATAGTAGGACTGAGTACATTGGATATATATTTTTCAATTCCTGAGATACTTGGCTAAGAAGAATATGTTCCAATTCCATCCATGTAAACATGAAAGAGGTAAAGTCTCCATCTTTCTTTAAGACTGTATAATATTCCATGGTATATATGTACCACAAAATCCATTTGTGGGTTGATGGGCACTTGGGCTTCTTCCATGACTTAGCAATTATGAATTGGGCTGCAACAAACATTCTAGTACAGATGTTTTTGTTATATATTGATTATTGGTCTTCTGGGTATATACCTGGTAAAGGAATTATAGGATCGAATGGTAGGTCTATTTTTAGATCTTTAAGTATTCTCCAGACATCCTTCTAAAAGGAATGGATTAGTGTGCCTTCCTAACAGCAGTGCAGAAGTGTTCCCTTTTCTCCACATCCATGCCAACATCTCTGGTGTTGGGATTTTGTTATGTGGTCTAGTCTTATTGGAGTTAGTTGATATCTCAAAGTACTTTTGATTTGCATTTCTCTGATGATTATGAATAATGAGCATTTTTTCATGTGTCTGTAGGCCATGCACCTGTCTTCTTTAGAGAAGTTTCTCTTCAAGTCCTTTGCCCAGCCCGAGATGGGATCACTTGTTCTTTTCTTGCTAATACATTTGATTTCTCTGTGGATTCTGGTTATTAAACCTTTGTCAGAGGTATAAACTGCAAATATTTTCTCCCATTCTGAAGGCTGTCTGCTTGCTACACTTATTATGTTCTTGGCTGTGCAGAAGCTTTTTAGTTTAATCAGGTCACAGTAGTGTATTTTTGATACTACTTCAATTGCCTGGGGAGTCCTCCTCATAAAATACTCACCCAGGCTGATACCTTCAAGAGTTTTCCCTGCGCTTTCTTGTAGTATTTTTATAGTTTCATGTCTTAAGTTTAAATCTTTAATCCAGTGAGAGTTTCTCTTATTTCATGGTAAAAGGTCCAGTTTCAGTCTTCAACAGGTCACCAGCCAGTTCACCCAGCACCATTTGTTAAATAGGGAATCTTTTCCCCACTGAAAGTTTTTAATTGGCTTGTCAAAGATCAAATAATGGTAATTGACTGGATTCATCTCTTCATTCTCTATTCTGTTCCATACATCTATATCTCTGTTTTTGTGCCAGTGCCATGCTTTTTTGATCACTATTGATTTATAGTGCAGTCTCAGGTCCAGTAGCATGATTCCTCCTGCTTCGTTTTTGTTTCTGAGTAATGTCGAGGTTTTTTCTGATTTCATATAAAATGAAATATTTTTTCAAGATCTTTAAAATATGACAGTGGAACTTTAATAGGAATTGCATATTGCTTTGGGTAGTATAGACGTTTTAACAATGTTAATTCTTCTCAGCTATGAGCATGGTACATTTTTCCATTTGTTAACATCTTCAGCTATTTATTTTTTTAAAGTTTCATAGTTTTCTTTATAGAGACCTTTCATGTTCTTTGTTACATAAACTCCCAAATATTTCTCCTTCTTTGGCACTATTGTGAAAGGAATAGAGTCCTTTTAGAGAACTCTAAATAGAGACTGTTTTTTTGTCTTGGCTATTGTTGGTATGTATAAAGGCTACAGATTTATGGTGTTGATTTTGTAGCCTGAGACATTGCTGTATTGCTTGATCACTTCTAAAAGTTTTGTAGTAGAATTTCTGGTTTCTTCCAGATATACAATCATATCTTCTGCAACGAGTGAAATTTTGATCTCTTCTGACCCTCTGTTGGATACCCTTGATCACCTTTTTTTTTTCTAATGTAAAAGAGCAATGGAGACAATGGGCAACTTGCCTGGTTTCTGATCTAAGTGGAAATGATTTCAATTTAACTCCATTCAGTATGATATGGGCTGTGTGTTTGCTGTAGATGGCCTCTATGAGTTTAGGAAATGTCTCTTCTATACCAATTTTCTTAAGTGTTGTGATCATGAAGGGATGCTGGATATTATCAAAAGCTTTTTCTGCATCAATTGAGAGAATAATTGGTCTTTATTTCTTAATTTGTTTATGTGCTGAATTATATTTTTTAGATTTATGTATATTGAACCAGCCTTGAGGCCCTGGGATATAGCCCAGTTGGTCATGGTGCATAATTTGTTTGATGTGTTGTTAGATTCTTTTTGTTAGGATCTTGTTGAATATTTTTGCATCAATATTCATCAGTGATATTGGTCTATGGTTTTCTTTTTTTGGTCTATATTTTTTCCCTGGTTTAGGGATCAAAGTGATGTTTGCTTTATAAAATATGTTGGGTAGAATTCCTTCTTTTTCTATATTTTGGAAAAGGTTTAATAATATAGGTACTAGTTCTTCTTTAAAGGTTGATAGAATTCTGACGTGCAGCCATCTGATCCTGGGCTTTTCTTTTTAGGGAGATTTTGTATAGTTGATGCTGTTTCAGAACTTGATATAGGTCTGTTCAGTATTTCCACTTCATTCTGGCTAAGTCTTGGTAGGTGGCATAATTCCAAGTATTCATCAATTTCCTTCACATTTTTGTATTTCTGAGAGTAAAATTTCTTGTATTATAATATTCATTAAGGTTTTTTTAAATTTCTGAGGGGTAAGTTGTTATTTCATCTTTACCATTTCAGATTGATGAAATTAGAGATTTTACTCTTTTTTTCCTGGTGAGGTTAGCCAAAGGTTTATGTATTTTATTGACCTTTTCAAAAAACCAACTTTTTGATTTATAGATCTGTTGTATAATCCTTTTGTTTTCAATTTCATTTAATTCAGGTCTAATTTTGGTTATTTATTTTATTCTGCTGGGTTTGGGGTTGGAATATTCAAACTGTCTGCTATCTGAATTTCAGAATCTCTCGGCATGTCTGAAATATTCTCTTTCATAATCTCATGAAGAAGAGACTCTGTAAGTCTCTGTAAGCTACTTCGTTGTTGTTGGCGATCCCTATAAGGCAAATATTGTTTTTCTTCAAATTATCCCAGAGCTCTCTGAGAAAATTATCTGTTTGTGCCCTCAATTTCTCTTCTTCTTTGAAAGTTTGGCAGCATTTGAAATCTTTGTCTTCAGTGTCAGAAATCCTTTGTCCTACTTGCTTCATTCTGTTACTTGAGGGATTTTACCTATTTCTCAGATCTTTGAGGGCTGCCAACTTCTTGTCTCAATGTGTCAAAATCTTTGGTCATTTGGTCTTTGAATTTGTTCAATTCTTGAGACAGCTTTTGGATTGCTGCTTGGAATTCTAATTTGATCTTATTTTCTATCCAGATTCTGAATTCAGTTTCTGACATTTCAGCCATTTGTTTATGCATAGGATCTTGTACTGTGTCTTCCTTTTTGGTCCTTGGGGGATTTGATCTACTCTGATTATTCGTATTGCCAGAGTTTTTCCATTGATTCTGCCTCATGATTGTTTTTCCCCATAGCCTCTGGGCATCCTCAGAGTTGGGGTGGTGTCTCTCTGAGATTAGATCCTAGTGGGATCACTCTATTATTGCTGGATCTTCGTAGAGAGTGACCCTGTGTAGCTCCTCTGAGACTATCCCAGCCAGGGAGTCTTAGCTGTGGGAGCAGCTCTGGAGTGTGGCATATCCGGATCCAGCAACAGGGTCGGGGATGGTGTACACGCTTCTGGGAGTGTCTGGTGCCCAGTGACTTTGGCACAGAGACTCCAAGATTCCAGAAGTCAATGGGCAGGAGGAGGTCTCTGCACTTAGGCAGGGAGGGCTCCAGAGGGAGGGTGTGGGTAGCATGGTTACCAGAGTCCCTGGCCAGATGGGTGGGCCAGTCCAGAGGCAGGGAGGGCATGGGAGTGCAGTTCGGGTTATACTGGCTCTCACAGTTCCTGGTCAGGTTAGGTGAGGCCTAGTGGGTGCTGGGCATGAGTGTGGGTCCTCTGGCCTGGGTGGGCGTGGGTCACTGGCGCTCTCGGGTGCCGGCTGAGTCCCCTGGCCATGGTAGGCGTGGGTTGCTGGTTCTTGTTGGTGCTGGTGGAGTCCCCTGGCCTCAGAGGGCGTGGGTCCCTGAGTCGCGCAGTGGCCAGAGGAGTCCCCTGGCCAGGGTGGGCATGGGTGGCTGGCTCTTACGGGCTCTGGTGGAGTCCCTGGCAGGGGGAATGCGTGGAGGCCGGGGGGACTCCCTACGGCCCCCAGAATCTTTTGCTAGTGGAACATTTGGTCCAGCAGACAGGAAGGGGGGGCACTGCTCAAGGACCTCCTCCCTCAGTCTCAGCAGGGGTTATGCTTCTGGTTCACCAGGTAAGGGGGGGAAGGGTGTACTGGAAATTCAGAATGGCAGGGAAGACTTTAGTTCAGTTTTTTCTGCCTAGTGAGAGAGTGTTCAGAGTCACAGCAGGGTTCCTCTGAGGGCGTAGTCCCCACTTCCCACAGCACTCACCTGTGGGGTGAGACAAGAGGTCCACAGTTCACCATTTGTTGCTAGAAAACCTGCAGGAGCAGATGAAGAGAAAAAAGGAAGGACACAGAACAAAAAGACCACAGCTTTCTTGGGGGAGTGGACCGACCCTTTTCCTTTCAGATGAATTTTGTACCTGAAGCTTGGTTTCTTGAAGTCGCAGCTTGCCTCAGCAGTGGTGACCTGTGGTTATCATTTCTCTCTCGGCTGGGCTCCCAGTCTTCAGTTTAATTGGGCTGTTTTTGGACATCATCCTCCCTTTTGGAGAGGAGCCTCTTTTGGAAGCTGCTTGCAGTCGGCCATCTTCCTTAGGGTCTAATTTATAGCTTTTATATGAAAGCTATAACCCAATTATAGCCTAAGAATATGGGGAAGGGGGAGAAGGAGGGGATGGAAGGGAGGAGAATGGGTGGAGGGAGGGTGATCGGTGGGACCACACCTGCAGTGCATCTTACAATGGTACATGTGAAAGTTACTAAATGTAGAATGTAGATGTCTCAATATAATAACTAAGAAAATGCCAGGAAGGCTATGTTAACCAGTGTGATGAAAATATGTCAAATGGTATATAAAACCAGTGTATGGTTCTCCCTGATTGCATTAATATACACAGCTATGATTTAATAATAAATAAAAAAACAAGGTATATAAGCAAATAGGTAAAGAGAAGATACTGCTTATAAGTGTGTTAAAGAATGTCAAAGGCCTAGAAATAAATCTAACAAAATATATGTAATATTTCCAAAGAAAAAATGTAAAACTTAGAAAAGCACTATTAAAGAATGCCCAAATACATTGAGAGATAGACCATATTCATGAATAGGAATTCTTACTATCATAGTTGATTTTTCTTAACTTGTTCTGTAGATTCATAGGATGCCTAATCAAAATTTTAATCAGGTTTCCCCCTAAAAAAACTTTATTAAAATAATTTAAAAATTAATATGAAATAGTAAAGGGACAAGAACAGCTAGGACACTTCTGTAGAAGAAGAGCAGAAAGATATAGAAAGCCGTGTTCAAAGCAGAACTCTTAACAATGCCACAAAACTAGAACTATCCCTGATGCTCACTTGAAAGAGTGGGTATGAATAAATGATGACCTATTATTACAATTGAATGCACACAATTCACAACTCATTGCTCATATATTAGTCAAAATAATGAAGTACAGAGACAAACCATAATAGGATGAATTTTTGTAACTAGACAGAAAAACAAGTACTTTTCATTCAATTTCATAAACACTTTATAAAATAGAAATAACTAAAATAAAATAATTTTAGGAAATTCTTATAGCTGTAATTAAACTCTGTAAAAAGGAAGACAAAGGACTTATGAACACAAGATTTGGGATGATGCCTATTTTAGGTATGAGAAGACAGCAGGGTGAGATGGAGGTTCATATGGTTAGATGTAAGTTAGTATAAAAGGCGTATCTTTTGTTTGGGGTGATGAGTTGGAGATACTTAAAAACATTCTTAAAAATAACCAAATACAGAAAAGCATGCTCAGGCAAATAATAAAAAAAAAAAATTAGGATTAATTCTGAGCACTTCAGGTTCAACAAATAAACCTAACCCTGATAAATATCACTCAACCTAGGTCTCTGCTGTTTGGGTTAAGAAAAGTAACCTAAACTTTGGCAAAATTATTCAATTAAATAGGTTTATCTTTGCTGCTTGCCTATCAGCAGAGCTTGTGTCTCTTTTTATCTATCTCAAAGGGTACAGAATGACTGATTTTGGAGTTGGTGATGCCCTAATCCTCAAAATATACTGATTAAACTTATGAAGAGGAAACCAAGGATGGGAGAGATTGTGTAGCAGTAGGATGCAGTAAAACTAGGACAAAACATATGTTACTTCTTGTCTGATGTCTTTGATTTTTTATTAATCAAGTTCTAAATCCCTGAAGAACATGTTATAATTCTCCCTGCCAATTCTGTATACCTGTCTATACTAGATCTTAAATTTGCTAGTATACTTTCTGGAAAGTCAAATCCACGTGTATCTGAAAAGGTATAGTTATAGCCTATCAATTCCTTCTCTTTCCATGTACACCTCCTGCCCGATAAGTTATTTACTTGAAAATTTTGATATAAACACTATCAAACTTGATAGGATCCATATTTATCCCCTTAAGTCCCACCATATAAAGCAGGAAATAAGATTGAGGAGCCCAGATATTCTGTAGAAATTATCTTCAGGGATGGAACACTGTTAATTGCATTTATTTTCCCTAGAGCCTATTTTTCTGTGTCCCAGTATACTTTAATCTTTCTTCTGTGGGCAAAGCAGAAGGGTTTCTGGGGCAGGAGCATGTGTGATTCTGTTGTACGAAGCAGAGATGTCAGTGCCTCCTCCTGTTCTCCCAGCTAGTCTGGGCCACAGCCAAGTATGTGGCCAGAGGCATTTGTCAGCCTAACCTGAGGTTCAGTTAGGTGTGGAAAGGGTAAGTCAATAGCTTAGTGGGGCAAAATGACCAGTTCAAACATGTAGACTCAGTCCCCAGGTGTATTGCACCCTGAACAATGGAATTTGCCATTAAATGAAGCTGGGGACATGCTGTGTCTCCAGTAGGAGCTGGACTTCAGCCTTGGTTTCTGGTCTGTGAGATGGAGATAGGCTGGGAAAGGAGCTGTGAGATTTCTTAAGCACAGGCACTAAGCACGAGTACACAGGGAGAACCATACAATCTGTCTAGATTTAATGCTAAATCAGAAACCAGAGGGGGAACCACATATCTAAAATTCATCTCAACAGCTGCATACTCTGTATCCCATCGTCTTATGTTATTGTCACACTGCCTAACCTCATCTGACATTATTTTGCTCATTTATTCATTTATTTATTTGTTATCTGTCTCTATGACCAGAATTTAAGCATTTGGGAACAAGAATCTTATCTGTTTTGTTCACTGTTGGTTCATCAGCTACTAAAACAGTTGCCTTAATGTATATTCATGAAATGAATGAACAAATGAAAAACAATCTCTTCAGTGAGGGACATATGAAAGGGAACTGGTAGAAATGTAGATTAGTTTTGTTTTTTTTCCTTGGCAACTGACCAAACACCTTGCAAGATCATGAAATTATAGGGACAAAGAAGAGTAAGATTGAGAGTGAGTATGGTCCTCCCTGATATCAGCATCAATAAACTATGATTTGTCTTCTAAAAACTCCCCTTTAATCCTAGTTAATGAATGATTTTAAATGCTTAGAATTATGTGTGTTATGAAGTTGTAGAGAGTGACCATGAAAAAGAGGCTTATGTTGATCAATCTTTAATTTAAAAGTGAGTTTGGGTGGTTTTATTTAGCCTACCATCCCCACTCCCTGCAATATCTGGGGACACAAATTGACAAAAATTGAGTTTTGGATTAGAAATCTGGGCTCTAGCCTCGGCTCTGTTCCTAACTCTTTGGAGGACCTTGGGGAGGGCACTCTACCTTTCTGGTTTATGTCCATCCCTTAAACATATCTTAAGAATTTAGCAGATAATGGTTGCCAATCCAGGTGAGGAGGGTACATCTGTGTGGATTCAGCAAAATAACCTTGTATCTTTATCCCCATCATGTTTTCTGGGCCAGGGTTGGGGAGGGCAGGTGGAGTGTAAACTAAGATAAGAAAAGATTAAAAAAAAAATTGTGATCATGTTAAGTGCAATAAAGTAAAAAGATAAGCAGAATGAGATAAAGGAAAATGTGAATTGAGTAAGGATGTTATAAGGAAGCCGTTGAGAAATGGACAGGTGTGGGATATACAGTCAGCCCTCCATATCCATGGGTTTCACATCCATGAACTGAAAATATTCAGAAATGAATTTACATCTGTGTTGAATTTGTGCAGACTTTTCCTTGTCATTCTTCCCTATTTACACAGAATTTATGTTGCATTAGGTATTATAAGTAACCTAGAAATGATGTAAAGTATATAGGGAGGATGTGCATAGGTTATATGCAAATATTATGGCATTTTATATATGGGAATTGAATATCCATAGATTTTGGTTTATGGGGGAGGTCTGGAACCAGTCTCCCTTGGTTACAGAGGGATGACTATTTTGGAAGAGCTGACAGGACTTGAAGATGGGTTGAATGTAGATTGATGACAAAGAATCGGGATAAATACTGGGTTTTTAAATTCAAAGATTAGAAAGATGATGGTGTCATTATCCAAGATGAGGAAAATTAGAGGGCTGGCTTTTATGCTCATTATTCATTTGTTTGAGGGTCAACTTAAGAGTTCTTTGGGGGGAATATTCAAGGTTGGTTTATTTATTTTGGATTAGATGCTCAGAGAGAAATATTTGAGTGAGTAGTGAGAGATACAAATCTAAAGATCATTGGTGAAATCTAGGCTACAGATATAAGTTTGGGGGCATTAATATGTTTAAAATAAAGGAAATTTGATGTGTATGTCATCCCTACTCTGGAAGAGTTTATGGTGAAGAGTGAAGGAGGAAGGTAGGGTGAAAGTATACTCAAATAAAAAGTAAACTGTGGAGAAGTGGCTGTCAGAGGCCTGTCTGTGGAGCACCTGTGATGCCTTATACACTGTGCCCCATGATGATATTTCTGAGATGATCAAGATGGGTGTGATCCCTGCCCTCAGAGAACTTTCAGACTTTCCATCAGCCTCTTTACTCTTAGCTAAATAACTATCAGGATACAGAGGATGGGAAAACACAATTGTTTATTTTGACAGAACAAGTGGATTTTTTCCCTACCCTCTCATGATACTAATTATTAAGTTTGAAGTGGGTCCAAAATTTAACTTGTTTTGATACATGTTGATACATAAATATTCTAGCCAGGATGAAGGTTACATTCAAGTAAATGGTAAAAAATGTCTGAGCTAACCAGATCTCTCTTTGGTCAAGGTCTTGGTACAGAGTAATTGTCCTTTATTACTAATTCTCTATAGATAAGGAATGAACAATTATCGATTGAGCCCTTAGTTCGTGTTATGTACTTAATATCCTTTACCTAAATAACTGAGCTCTCCTTATAATGTATGAGGTAGGTGGGATTATTCCCAATTTGCAGGTCAGCAAGTGAGGCTGAGACAATTCAGTAAATCTTCCAATGTCAAAGAGTGAGGCACTGGCAGAACCGTTCTGCATCCTGAGATCTGACACAAAATATTGTGCTCTTTCAACTCAAAAGCCCAAAGGAACACCAAATAAACTTAGCATTTCTTTCACTTTATAGTACATGTTTAAATTCAGTTTACTTTTCCTTCCTAATCTACCTTAGGCTGAATATCTTCTGTTCTTTCAGCTAATCATATGTGACACATTAATTGTCAAAGTTCTCAGCACAGTGCCCAGCACACAGTCAGTACTTAGTAGTTGCTAGTTAATGTGATTCTGCCATTTAACAGCTAAGGGAACTGAGTCCCACAGAAGGGAAGGGACATGTTCCATGTCCTACGTTTTAGTCATATGCTCTATTCCCAAATTCTAGGCACTCTACTTTTATCGGGTTTTGTTTCTCAAGTGCAGTTCAATTAGAATAAGGCCATCCCTTCCTCCATCCCTTATTCTGGCCTCTATATTTCTTTTAATATGATTCCAATTATCTTGGCTTTCAGAGAACTCTCCCTGTACCCAAGGCTTGTGTCTTCTTTTTGGTTTAGGGCAGCAGTTTGTTTATTCATTCACTTTCTGAAACTGCAGCTGGCTGGCCAGCAGAATTTAATCAGAAGATTGTGTAACCATAGCAAGAGGCTGCCCAAATCCATAACCATAATGAAAGAATGGGAGGTGGGAGAATTGGATTAAAAGGCAGCTTGCTTTGCAAAGGAGGAAACTTCAACTTCCCCTTCCTTCCACCTCTTATCACCTGCCTGTGAGAAGGATAAAAACTGAAGGTAGAAGTATGAAGTAAGATCAGCCCCAAATAGCCACAAGAAATTCTTAAAACTCATTAGACACGTGGAAACATCCTGTTTGAGTGGTGGGGTCTCTGAAAGAAAAGAGGTGGGTATCAGAATCAGATTACAGAGAAGTAGAATTAAGAAATGGTTAGGTCTCAAAGTGTCTGAGAAGAAGCCGGTTCCTCCCTGCATACTCCCACGCCACCACTCTGGTGCCTGGAATGTTTCTACTTGGCATTCACAGCTTCATCATAACCACAGCAACACATATGCACTTTTAGGAGTACAAAGTGATTTTTCACATCAATTTTCTTATTTGACTCTTGCAGAAATTCTATGAGTGTTATAGTCCCAGGAAGGGTGGTCTAATGCATGGGATCGAAGCAAAAGTTTGGAATCAAGAAGACTGACTTGTTATGGGGCTTTACCATGAAATTAAACTTCCCCAAGTTACTGTTTTCTTATCTGTAAGTTAGATACAATGCTACACAGAGATCAGGGCTTTACATAACACAATCAAATAACAATACAAATAATAGTGCCTACTGTATCTTAAGTGCTCATACATGTTTGCTGTTGTATCATTATCCCCATATGATGGATGAGAAAACTGAGAGTCAGCTTCAGAAAGGGGCTTGCCTGATACTGCCAGAGCTGGGTTGAAGCCCAGATTGATCTCCTGACTTCGTGCCTGCTCTTCCTGCTTCAGCTCATCAAATCAGCATCAATACATCTCTCCTTATAGTAAGGACAGTGCCATTGGGCTGAAACTACTTTCCAGTGGAAAGAATAAAGCTTTTTCCCCCTCCCTCTAAATAAGCATTTACTTCAGGTCATTAACATGCTGTTACGGTTTGTAAGATCTGCTATAGTTTTTTAAGCATCTTTTAATTGCTAAACCCTGCTTGACACTCTAGGGCAAAAGTGTGTGGGTATCTTTGCTTGTTTTAAACAAGGTGAATAAACTAGAAGGACCATGATGTTCATTGAAGATGTTGGACTGGCTGGGTGTTGAGGTCTTCAAGTGCTGACCCTCTGAGTCTTATTGCTCATCTGTCACGCTCTACCACACACCTGGTGGGAAGTCAGCTAAGTGCCCATAGCCACACCTGTATGCCTTCTATGTTTGTAATTCTTAACCTAGGGAAGAAAGCAGATCTTGGGGCCAGGTGGTGAATTGGCTTTGCAAGAGGCTTTTAGACCATGCTTGCTTCTGAGTAGGGTCCTTTTAGAACAGTGGGTCTCAACCTTACTAATGCTGCAACTCTTTAATACAGTTCCTGTGAGTCGTGACCCACAGGTTGAGAATCTCTGTTTTAGGAGGAAGCAGATAAACTGGAGTGGTTTGGACAAGATCACATAGACAGAAAGTTTCAGAGGTAAGTCTAGAACTTAGGTCTCCTAATTTCCAGGTTAGTGTGCTGTCTGCTGCATCACACAAATGCCCCTAAAAGCCCTCTAATGAGTCTGTATGTATGTGTACACATGCATACGTGTATGTGTGGGCACATGTACTATATCCTATAAACATTCAAGGACAGGAAAGGGGAAAGAGTCTCATGTTGAGTGCCCTCTTCTGGTCTCCTCTCCAGTACATGTGTGTTCAAGGGGACTCAATACACAGAGGGCATTGGCAATAGCCTGGGACATTTCTAAGGAGTGAGCTGTAGCCTGAAGCTCACATACATCCAGGTGTGAGATATCTCCACATTGCCTAGGAATTTCCCTGGATCTACAGCAGCTGCAGCATCTGGGGGCATGGTAGAAATGTAGCATCTTGGGTTACAACTTGGACCTGTTGAATGAGAATCTGCATTTTAACAAGGTGCCAAGATGATTTGTAGGCACATTAAAATTTGAAGAGCACTGACTAGGAGAGGATAGGAACTCACAGACTGGCAGTATATGTCTGGATTGTAGATTGCCAACTTCTGTTCTAGATGGGAAATAACAAAGAGCTAGTCGCATGTGCAGATTTGATCGAGTGTTAAGGACTTCCTGAACATTATGCTGAGAAGTATTTATGGACTGACTCATTGTCAGGATCCATTAGTGATACCTGCTATAGGTGCGGGATGGGGAATTGCCTCTTGTGGGCAAGACAGTCTCTATCACTGAACTAGACTACCTAAAAGGCTCTTCCAGCTCTGACATTCTCTAACTTCCACTCCAACAAATCACTCTTGGACCAGAAACCAGGTGATGCCTTCTGGAAGTTGTGTTGGTCCTGCCCTTAGACAGCTCTATGACCTTTGGAAAATTCACTTACATGCTTGAAGCCTCAAATTCCACATCTACTCCACCTTCTTCTAGGTTTACTGGGAATCCTAAATGAAACAGGGAATGTCAAAGAGCTCTATGAACCAAAATGTGTTGTAGAAATAACGTTTTTGTGCAACAGTGATAAGGATAATGTGAACAGCTAAACATGCTCAGAGAGTATCCATGGCATTCTCAGACCACAGTGGATTAATTAATGGCCAAGGCAGGGTCAGAATTCAAGATTCCTAATTCCTAGTGTATGGACTATTTCTTGGGATCAGACGTAGATTCCATTCCTAAGCCTTGAAAAAAGAAATGTAAATGACCACATCCACATATAGTGATGGTGATATAACTCCTAGTATTTATTGAGTTTGCATTTTATGTTAGCAGCTCTTAGTTGGCTATGTGTATGATCTCTTTTAGGTCTCACATCAACTCTTTGAAGTGGGTATTTAGTATACCTCTACTTAAAAAAAGTAAGACTTGGAATGCTGCTTTTCATTGAGTGTTATGCTTTTTAATTGGGGATGATCCTTTAAGTCAAAGGGATACATTTGTAATGGTAGAAATCCAGGCCCCAAGTTAAGCCCACTGGGGGTGGAAGAAGAGGCATTTTTTGAGTAGAGAGCAGATTGGGATATTCTAAAGCTCCTGAAATTGTACCATAAATGTGATGGCTGGTCCTGCCAAGAAGGCCCTGTGTGAGCAGACTTGTCACCTTATGTTTGTTGCCCTGGTGCCTCTCAGGCTAAAGATGCTATAGCTGGCAATCTTCGGGCAGGGAAGTGCCAAGCCAAGTTGGAAGGCAAGACTTCTAGATGAGATGACCGGCAAAGGTGGGGCCACAGGGCTGGGCATGACCAGGTTGCTGTGCTCTGTGTTAACAGCACACAGCCCATCTCCTAATTAAATCTCCTGGACTTGTCAATTGCAGAGAGATGAGGGAAAACAAATCAACAGAACACAGAGGTGAGAGATTATGAGCCCTTTTCTCATCTTCAATAGCTGGAAACCTGTGGAATCCTGAGACCATTAGTTCTGAGTTTAAACCTGATAAATAGGGTCTATACAGGAGTTTTTCTCCCACCATGAATTAAAGTAGTGTAGTGGGTAAGTGTTTAATCCTGAACCAATCAACCTAGTTCAAGTCCTCTACCACAGTGTGCTAGTTGTGTGATGGTGGGCCTATTAGTTGCTCCATAAAAAATATGCCTCTTAGATATGTCAGGAAAATTCAATGAAATAATGCATTTGAATCTGTTACCTGATACAGAAAATATTTCAAACACAATAGCTTTAAAAAAGTTATCATTATTGTTAGTATCATTATCATTATCATGACTGTTAGCTCAGCATCAGAAATCTGTATGAAGAAATAAGACAAGAGTAAATCAAATCAAATCAAATACGGAGACCAAAATGTCATTCGTATTACTGGAAAGTCAACACTGGAAGAAGCAGATTGACCAAATAACAAAGCTCTACTATCCCATCCTGGCCAGCACATGCCCACTTCTTGAGGGAGTCTCCTATGGTGCAGTTCATTGTCCAGGGGATGAGTGTGGGCTGTCCACAGGTCACCTGGCTCTCAACAAGGAGGAGAGAAAATTGTAGAGCTGTGTATTCTATCCTCACATCCTATTCAGATAAGGTGCTCCTTTAAGGAAATGGGGGTTAGTGGTGGAGGGGAGACCTTGGACAGGGAAAAAGTTGTGGGAAAAGTCCTAGATTTACAATACTGAGGACTACTCCGGATGAAATGTCAGGAGTGGGCAGAGGGCTCCTCCAACCTTCACATGTTATAACAAAAACGGTGGGGAGTTTAGCATATTTGACATTTGGAGAAAAGTATTTGATGTTTCCTCCCCTCATTAGACAACAGAATTATTTTCAATAATAAGTAGATCAGATCAGAAATAATCATTGATTTATTATCATTGACTGATTGATAATCATTGATCGAATCATTCTTGAACCAATCTTTGATTTTAAAATGACTGACAAACAAAACAGAAGAATCCATTTATTTATTTAAATTTCAGATTAATATAAGGGTACATATGATTAGGTTACATTGTTTGCATTTGTTAGGTAAAATCTGTTATAGTTGAACCCTTCACCCAGGAGATGTGCCATATACTCCTACATCATACTTGTTAGGTAAGAGCTTACCACACCCCTACCCCTTCACTTCTCCCCCTCCCCCCCTTGAATTCAATTGTTTTTCTCTTGTGTGGGTGTCCATCTACTAGTTTTATATTAATAATTGAGCACATTGGATACTTGCTTTTCCATTCTCCTCATACTTTACTTAAGAATATGTTATCTAAATCCTTCCAGGTAAATACAAAAGATGTATTCTTCTATTTTGTATTTATTCTTTATGGCTGAACAGTATTCCATGGTATACATATACCATAGTTTGTTAATCGATTCATGAGTCGATGAACACTTGGGTTATTTCCACATCTTGTGAATTAAGCTGCTATAAGCATTCAAGTGCAAATGGCCTTATGATAAAATTATTTTTGGAGGACAGGGAGCAGATACCTAGTAATGGGATTGTGGTACCAAAAGGAAGATCTACTTTTAGCTCCTTGAGGACTCTTATACTTCTTTCCCAAAGGGCTGTGTTAGTTTGCAATCCCACCAACAGAGTATAAGCATTCCCTTTTCTTTGCACTCACATCAGCATTTGCACAGCTTTAAGATTTTGTGATGTGGGCTATTCTCATTGGGTTAATGGTTATGATTCACATTTCTCTAAGGATTAGGAACAATGAGCATTTTTTCATGTGTTTCTTGGCTATTCCTCTATCTTTTTGGGAGAAAATTCTGTTAATCCATTTTATTCTTCAAAGTATTACTCAAACTCAGTACTATTTGACATCTAAACTAAGCTTTTGAACTTATCAAACACAAATATTACAGTTTGCATTTTGAATTCTGTTTTGGTATTTTAAATTTTAAACCCAAATAAAACTTTTAGTGATCACTTAGAATGACAGAACTGAATTATCTCAAGTTCTGTTTCCCCTTCTTAACAATCACTGTGCTTGGCGGTACCTGTGCCTCAGTGAGTAGTGTGCCAGCCCCATATACCCAGGGTGGTGGGTTCAAGCCCAGCCCCGGCCAAACTGCAACAAAAAGTACCTGGGCATTGTGGTGGGTGCCTGTAGTCCCACCTACCAGGGAGGCTGAAGCAAGAGAATCGCCTAAGCCCTAAGGAGCTGAAGGTTGCTGTGAGCCGTGAAGCCATGGTACTCTACTGAGGGTGACAAAGTGACACTCTGTCTCTCAAAAAAAAAAAAAAAAAAAACAAAAAAAAAAAAAAAACAAAGAAAAAAACAATTGCTGTGCTATTATTGTTTATTTTATTTTATTTTAATTTTTTTTTTATTATAGATAAAAATATGCACCATAGATGTGGCCCAACCCATCACCCTCCCTCCACCCAAACCTCCCCCCTCCCTTCCCTTCCTTGGTCCTTTCCTCATAGTCTTGTTGTATAGTTGGGTTATAGACTTCATGTGAGAGCTATAGTTGAGCTTCATAGTAGGGCTGAGTACATTGGATACTTTTTCTTCCATTCCTGGGACACTTTGCTAAGGAGAGTATGTTCCAGCTCCATCCATGTAAACATGAAAGAGGTAAAGTCTCCATCTTTCTTTAAGGCTGCATAGTATTCCATGGTATACATGTACCACAATTTGCTACGTCCTTCGTGGGTCGATGGGCACTTGGGCTTCTTCCATGACTTAGCAATTATGAATTGGGCTGCAATAAACATTCTGGTACAGATGTCTTTGTTGTGACTTTTGGTCTTCTGGGTATAAACCTAGTAGAGGAATTATAGGATCGAATGGCATGTCTATTTTTCGGTCTCTAAGTATTCTCCACACATCCTTCCAGAAGGGACGTATTAGTGGGCATTCCCACCAGCAGTGTAGAAGTGTGCCCTTTCCTCCACATCCATGCCAACATTTCTGGTTTTGGGATTTTGTTATGTGGGCTACTCTTACTGGGGTTAGGTGATATCTC
>CAUYPK010043653.1:0-22596 GCA_963574355.1 Loris lydekkerianus
AAGAGGTCTCTAAAGACTGGTTGTCCCAGGGGCTGGTGACTACTCTGATATGGCTTACTCCAGTGCTGCGTGGAGTCAGGAGAAGCCACCCAGCAAATAGATCAGTCTGAGAAGGTTGATGTCTCCTTCCTCTCTTTGCCACTCCATTGGACCCAGTCACTGGTGTCTCTGCAGATGGGTGACCCAGTTGCCTGTAGTGAACAGATACTCCAGGAGTTTACACCTGCCTGAATTGCAAGAGAATATGCTAGGCCTCTGCAGTCTGCCGCTATTTAGCTGGAGGAGGTGAGGCCTGACATCCTTGGGTGCTTGATGAAGAAGGGGGTGTTCATTCAGACTTTGCCCCACCCCTGGTTGATGTTGCTAACAGAACAGGACAGGACAACTTTTTGGGATTCTGTCTCTGTTTCTGCTAAAATCGCCTGCAGAAGACAGGCTGTTTGAGTTGAAAGGTCTTTGCTGCTGGAGGTGTGTATTTGAAAACCCCACTTCCTGCTTTTTTTCATCACACCTGGAAGCTTTCCGGGTTTGTGAGCAGGGTCATAAAAATTCTTTACTCACGGGTGGCCTCCTCTGGTTGCCCAGGTAGACTGAGGGTGTGCTTCAGAATATCCAGAAGTGAGCTGTTTTGCTGTTAAAAAATAAATAAATAAATAAATAAAACACAACACAACAAAACAAAACAAACAACAAAAAAAACCCCAGCTATCGACCCTTCACTGATCCACCGCAGTTTTTATGCTGTGTCTATACCCCTCGAGAGATCACCCAGAGATCCTGGCTCCTGGGGGACAGGCCTCCAGATTTGAGAGTGGGGGCGAAGGAGAGTGCTCTAAGCCCAGAGCTTCAGCACACACAGCCCAATGCCAGAAGACAGACACCACTCCGCATCTCTGGGAACCACTTCTCTGGAGCGTTTTCTGTCTAGCCGACCATCATCTCCTCACTTCTGCGCCCCAGATACAGCATAGTTCAGGCACTGAGCACCACACTAGAGGTCACCCTACAATCTGGAACGCTGGGGGGGCGGGCCCCCAGATCCCCGAGTGGGAGTGGGAGGGAGTGCTGGGAGCTTAACGCTGGAAACGCTCACTCAGTTTTTTGCCTGGTCGTACTCCTGCCCAAGTAGGGCTGCTGCACCGTCACCAAAGTGCCACTGAAATGTGGCTCCCCCTCCTCGCTTGTGTCCCTCAGTGCCTGCACTGTCCAGTCGCAGCTTTGGGACTGTCTGTTCCTCTGGATGAATCACTCAAGGATCCCAACTCCTGGGGGACAGGCCCTCAGACCCCTGAGCGAGAGTGGGGAGGGAGGACTGGAAACTAAGTGCTTCAAATGGGGAAGCTAGAGTATCACTCAGTTTTATTCCTGGCTGTATTGCTGCTCAAAGAGGGCTAGTGTACCCCACCACAGGGAAGTGTCACAGGGCAGGGCCACCATGGTGTGACTTTGTTCCTCACTCTCATGCCTCAGAGTCAGTGCTGGTCAGTTGCAGCTCAGGCTCTGTCCACACCCCTCCCCTTGATAAATCACCCAGGGATCCAAACTCCTGGAGGATAGACCTCCAGACCTCCATGTGAGTGGAGGGGAGTGCTGAATTTTCAGGAAAGATATTTAAAGTTTTATACAGTTTTATGCCTGGCAGGGGAGCACAATGGCATCCTAGTAGGGGAGGTAGGTCCAGTTTTTAGAAGGTCACTCCCATGAAGTGAAGTGAAAGGGCTTTTAATTTCTGCCCTTTTGTTTGTGGGGCTCCTTAAGCTGGACTCGTGGAAGAGGGAGGACTCCCATCCACTTGGTGATGGATTTTGTAACTTTTGTTTGTGTCCTTATGGTCTCAGCTCACCTCTGTGGTGTTGATGTGTGTTCTTCAACCTTCTCTCTTCGTACAGCTTGAATCCTCCAGGTTACTTACTAAATTTCCATCCTTTAACTCTCTTTCTGTATGGGAGCCTCTGTGAAAAGCTGGCTTCATTCCCCTATCTTGTCTAAGGTACAGGGTTTATTTTTGGTGGGGTGTGAGTGATTAAACATCTTAAAATTAATGGTGGTGACTGTACAACTCTGGAATAAATGGGAATGTGAATCATGGTCTTTAAAAGGGTGATCTTTGGTCTTCTGGGTATATGCCCAGCAGGGGAATTGCCGGATCGAATGGCAGATCTATTTTCAGATCTCTAAGTGTTCTCCATATATCTTTCCAAAAGGAATATATTAATTTGCATTAATCACACCTTAACAAAAATATCTGTATCAGAATGTTTGTCGCAGCCCTATTCATAATTGCTAAGTCATGGAAGAAGCCCAGGTGCCCATCGTTCCACGAATGGATTAATAAATTGTGGTATATGTACACCATGGAATATTATGCAGCTCACATCTGTAATCTCAGCACTCTAGGAGGAACAGGTGGTTGGACTGCTTAAGCTCAGGAGTTTGAGCCCAGCCTGAACAAGAGTGAGACCCCATGTCTCTACTAAAAATAGAAAAACTAGCCAAGCATTGCAGGGGGTACCTATAGTCCCAGCTGCTGGGAAAGCTGAGGCAAGAGGATCACTCAAACCCAAGATTTTGAGGTTGCTGTGAACTATGATGCCACAGCACTCTACCCAGGGTAACAGAGTGAGACTGTCAAAAAAACAAAAAGGGGCTCAGTGCTTGTAGCTCAGTGACTAGGGCGCCAGCCACATACACTGGAGCTGACGGGTTCGAATCCAGTCCAGGCCTGCCAAACAACAATGACAACTACAACCAAAAAATAGCTGGACATTGTGGCAGGTGCCTGTAGTCCCAGCTACTTGGGAGGCTGAGGCAAAAAGAATCACTTAAGCCCAAGAGTTGGAGGTTGCTGTGAGCTGTGACGCCACATCACTCTACCCAGGGCGACATGGTGAGACTGTCTAAAAAAAAAAAAAAAAAAAAAGAAAAAGAAAGGGCTCGGGACCTGTAGCGCAGTGGTTACAGAGTCAGCCACATACACTGAGGCTGGCGAGTTTAAATACCAGCCCGGGCCAGCTAAACAACAATGACAACTGCAACAAAAAATAGCCGGGCATTGTGGCGGGTGCCTATAGTCCCAGCTACTTGGGAAGCTGATGTAAGAGAATCACTTAAGCCCAAGAGTTGAAGGTTGCTGTGACCTGTGACACCACAGCACTCTAGCAAGGGCGACATAGTGACTGACTCTCTCAAAAAGAATAATAATAATTATTATTATTTTAATATTATGCATCAAAAATGCCATTCCAGATTGGGGGATGACCCAGGAATCTGAAAACACACCCTCCTGTTGGTCTTGGTTACACCCCTCGCATGGACAGCTACACACCCAGGACGTGCACAGCACCAGGGATATGAAGGATGCTCTACTGGCAGGCACAGGGCTGTGGCGGCAAGGCAGAGTCCAGAGCACCAACGCAGCAGCAGCTCTCTACCTCTTGCCAAGTACTGTACTCACACAAGAGCGTTCCTAGACAATTAGGACTTTTTCAGAAAAATTGTATTAAGAAGGAATGACTCACCAATTCGTCAATGTACTAAAAATAAAAACCCTTACATTGTAGACTTACATTACTTCACTTGATGATACATGAATTATAATCTCAATTTTTTTTTAATTATTTTGTTTTTTGAGACAGAGTCTTACTTTGTCACCCTCAGTAGAGTGCTGTGACATCATAGCTCAAACTCTTGGGCTCAAGTGATCCTTTTGCTTCAGCCTCTCAAGTAGCTAAGACTACAGGCGCCCGCCAAAATGCCTGGCTACTTTTAGAGACAGGGTCTCGCTCTTACTCAGGCTGATCTTGAACTTGTGAGCTCAAGCCATTTGGCTGCCTCAGCCTTTCAGAGTGCCGGTATTATAGGCGTTGAGCCACCTCGCCCAGCCTTATAATCTCAATTTTTAAAACACCTGTCTGCAAATTCTGTCAACTCTTTCTGTGAGAGATCCAGAATCTGACTACTTCTCACCATCAATGCTGCTGCTACCAGCCACAGGGTGCCAGCATCTCACCTCTTATTACGTGAACGCCTCCCAGTGGTCTCCCTCCCTGTAGACAAGGGGATTCACATGCAAATGCAACAAATAATAGAAAGCCAGTGTACACTTTACCCAAGTTCCCAATGGTGACATTTTGCAAAATTATATCACAACCAGAACACTGACAATGAAACAATCAACTGATCTTAAGAGTTCCAAACTTACTTTTGCTCATTGTGTATTTAGTTCCATATATATATATATATTTATTTATTTTTATTTATTTATTTTTTTTTTTAATTTTTTTTTTTTTTTTTTAAGAGCTGGGGTCTTACTCTGTCACCCAGGAGAACTGCTTGAGCTCAGGAGTTTGAGACTTGTCTGAGTGAGAATGAGACCCTGACTCATTAAAAAAATGAAAAATCTAGTCGGGTGCCACAAGAGTGCCTATAATCCCAGCAGCTTCCAGAGGCTAAGGCAGCAGGATGCCCACAGCCCAAGTCTTGAGGTTGCAATGAGCGATGGCGCCATTGCACTCTACTCAGGGCATAGGGTGGGGCTCTGTCTCAACAACAACAACAAAAAAAAAAAAAAAAAAAGAAAGAAAAGAAAAATAAAATAAAATTAAGAATAACTAAATAAAATAAAGGCATAAATGAAACCACTGGTTTTACTGAACAAACTTATACTGGTGCACAAGGCCCTACAGATGACTAACCCTTATCTCTAACTTCCTGCCTCTCCAACATCACTTCCAATTTCTGCCTCTCCTTTTCCTTTAGCCCCTGGCCTTCTTCCTTCTGTCCCCTCTCAGTCCACTTATCCATATGGCTTGCACCTTCCTTCCACTCAAGTGTTACCTTCTCAGTGCAGCTTTCCCTCCTACCCTAAACAAGATGAAGTAAGACTGTGCACCACCTCCCCCTTCATTCTGCTGCATCATTCTCCCCCCTTCGTTTCTCCATAGTGCTAATCATCACTGATGGAGTTCACTCCTGTGACCAACCACAGGGTCCAGGACCCTGCCTGGCACACAGTAGGCATTTGAATAAAAGGGATCCTTCCAGTTTACCTCAGATCACCTGTAGCAGCTACCAAATGCCCAATGTCCATGGCAAGTTACATCGTCTCAGCTACACCCAGACAAGAACAAGCCACACAGGTCTTCCCGCCCAAGTGGTTCCATTATTACAGCACCAAGCAACAGCAAGGGTAAGGCCTGTGCACCCATGGTAGAGCTAGAATGTTCATGCAAATCACTGGCTGAATATGTTCCAATGTAGATTTCAATATGGTAGGTCTTAGTAGGACAGGGACTATACTTCTCCAAGCTCCCAAATGATACTGAACTGCTAGCCCTGAGACAACACTGAGACGGAAAGGACCTCCATCTACAGGTCTCCAGCATTTACTCTAAAACACAAGCTAATCCAATCCAACACAGTATTAAATAGTGCCTTGAAGGTGTTGTATTTTTTCTTCTTGTCTGAATAACAACGTTTTGAATATGAACCCATTCAAAGGTAGTTTACCAAGTAGCTGGCTCACTTGGAGGGACTGGAGGTGAAAGAACAGTCATTAGCACATTCCAAAGGCAGGACTATGTGAGACCTCTGCCTTTGGATCTCCAAAAGTCCTTTTTTAAAAAGATATTCTACAGGCTCGGCGCCTGAAGCTCAGCAGCCAGCCATATACATGGGAGCTGGCGGGTTCAAACTCAGCCCGGGTCCTAACAACAACAATGACAACTACAACCAAAAAATAACCGGGTGTTGTGGCAGGTGCCTATAGTTTCCCAGCTGCTTGGGAGGCTGAGGCAAGAGAATTGCTTAAGCCCAGGGTTTTGAGGTTGCTTTGAGCTATGGTGCCATGGCACTCTACCGAGGGTGACATAACAAGACTCTGTCTCAAAATATATATATTATATAGCAATTAATAGAAAGTAAAAGTATAGTGATGCTATGGAACAATGTCTACGACATATTGCTAAGGAAAAAAATATATATGTGGTGTGATCTCAGTTATGCAAACAAGGACACATTTAAATGCTTGTATATGTATTTAATAATCCAGAAAGACGACACAGAAATAACTTTGTATTTAGCAAGTGAGACTAAGAGATTAGACTGAGAAAAGGGTTTTGTTTCCCATCATCCGTGCTAACTGAAGATGTTTTTATGATGTATATGTTTAGCTTTCATAATTTTTTATTTATTTATTTATTTTTTTTTTTTTTGAAACAGAGCCTCAAGCTATTGCCCTGGTAGAGTGCCGTAGCGTCATAGCTCACAGCAACCTCAAACTCTTGGGCTCAAGCAATTCTTTTGCCTCAGCCTCCCAAGTAGTTGGGACTACAGGCGCCCACCACAACACCTGGCTATTTCTTTGCTGCAGTTGGTTAGCTGGCCCAGGCCAGGTTCAAACCCACCACCCTCAGTGTATGTGGCTGGTGCTATAACCACTGTGCTACGAGCGCCGAGCCAACTTTCATAATTTTTTAATACAGCTAATAAAAGAGCTGCCAAAAAAGAAATGCTTCCCAGAGGTGGCCCTATTGTATTTTAATTTATATTAAAATAGCCTGCCTGTTTTTGCTCAGTTCACAAGAAGTATGTTTTTAAATGGTTGATAAAAAAAAAAAAAAAAAAAAAAAAATCAAAGAATATTTCATGACATATGAAGATTTCATTCTCTTCAATAAAATTTTATTTGAACACAGCCACACTTCTTCATTTACATATTGTTTATGGCTGCCTCTGTGCCACAATGGCAGGGCTGAGTAGCTGCACCAGAGACTTTGTGCCTACAAAGCCTGGACTCTTTACTATCTGACCACTTACATAAAAAGTTTGCCACTGTTCATGAATGAAAGACTTGATATTGTTAAGATGGCAATACTCTCTAAGTCTATTCACAGCTTCAACAAGGTCCCTAATTAGAATTCGATCTGACTTCTCTGTAGAAATTGACAAGTTGATCCTACAATTCATATAGAAATGCAAGGAACCAAAAAGATATGCACAGCCAAATCAATCCTGAAAAAGAACAAAGTTGGAGAACTCACATTTCATGAAATGAAACTGGGATGCAAACTTCAATAATCAAGACTGTATGGTACTGGCATAGAATAGACATGCAGACCAATGGGACAAAATTCAGAGTTCAGAAATAAATCTAAACTTTTATGAACAATTCATTCTCAACAAGAGTACAAGACAATATAATGGGGAGAAAAAGTCTCTTCAACACATAATGCTGGGACAACTGGATAACCACATGTAAAAGAATGAAGTTGAACCTCTATCTCAACCATATACAAAAATTAACTCAAGATGTACCAGGCCTAAATGCAAGAAGTAAAATTCTAAAATTCTCAGAAGGAAACATAGGAGTAAATCTTTGTAACTTTGGATTAAGTAATGGTTTCTTAGATATGACACCTAAAGCACAGCAGCCAAAGACAAAACAGATAATCATCAAAATCAAAATTTAAAACTTTTGTGCTGGGCGGTGCCTGTGGCTCAGTGGGTAGGGCGCTGGCCCCATATACTGAGGATGGCAGGTTTGAACCCAGCCCCAGCCAAACTGCAACAAAAAAATACCCAGGCATTGTGGCAGGTGCCTGTAGTCCCAGCTACTTGGGAAGCAAAGGCAAGAGAATCGCCTAAGCCCAGGAGTTGGAGGTTGCTGTGAGCTATGACGCCACAGCACTCTACCAAGGGCCATAAAGTAAGACTCTGTCTCAAAAAAAATAAATAAATAAATAAATAAATAAATAATAAAAACTTTTGTGTTTCAGAGTGGCGCCTGTAGCTCAGTGGATAGGGCACCAGCTACATACACGGAAGCTGGTAGGTTCAAACCCGGCCCAGGCCAGCTAAACAATGACAACTGCAACAAAAAAATAGCTGGACATCGTGGCGGGCACCTGGTAGTCCCAGCTACTTGGGAGGCTGAAACAAGAGAATCACTTTAGCCCAAGAGTTTGAGGTTGCTGTGAGCTGTGACACCATAGCACTCTACCCAGGTGACAGGCTGAGAGTCTGTCTCAAAAAAAAAAAAAAAAAAAGAAAGAAAGAAAGAAAAAGAAAAATTCTGTGCTTCAAAGGACACACTATCAAGAAAGTGAAAAAATAATCCACATAAAGGGAAAAAGTTTCTGCAAATCATATGATAATAATCTAACATCCAGAATACACAAAGAAGTGTTACAATTTAACAATAAAAATACAAGTAACTAAAATGGGTGTCTTGTGCTGATACCTGTAACCCTACAACTGTAGGATGCCCAGGTAGGAGGATTTCTTGAGGTGGGGAATGGGAGACCAGCCTGAGCAAAAAAAGTGAGACCCCAGTCAACACAAAAAATAGAAAAATTAGCCAGGGACAGTGGTCCAATGCATGCAGTCCTGCTACTGGGAGGTTGAGGCAGGAGGATTGCTTGAGCCCAGGAGTTTCAGGTTCCAGTGAGCTAGGATGATGCCACAGCACTCTAGCCAGAGCAGGAGAGCAAGATTCTGCCTCAAAAAAAAAAAAAAAAAAAAAGAGGACAAGAGCTTATAAGCTAAGTGTAAGAAAGATCCTGGGTCCCTCTCCTTATTGCTGAACTTCTTCAGACTCATTTTTGTCTTCTAATAAACTCTTAAACTATTTAAGTTATTCTAACAGGATTTTCTGTTATTTGCAGCTAAATACAATCCTAACTAATAACACGAACTACTGCTAAATTACACTATGCTTAGCAGAGATCAACAAATACTATCGGTTCTACCTTAAAAATCCAATCATTCCTCACCTTGCCCACTGCCAACACTCTAACAGAATCCATCATCCTCTCATCTAAGCAGGGCAACAGCTTCCTAACAGGTTTCCTGGTTCTGCCATGTACCACTTCACTATTTTCAAAGTTATTTTTAGATTTTTTTTTTTTTTTTTTTTTTAAAGGTGAGGTCTTGCTCCGTCATCCAGCCTGGAGTACACTGATGGGATCACAGCTCATGACAGCTTCAAACACTGGGCTCAAGCAATCCTCCTACCTCATCCTCCCAAATAGGTGAGATTAACAGCATGTACCATGACACCTAGCCAAAGTTCATTTTAAAATGGAATTTGCTAATGCTACTTCTCTGCTTTAACCCTCCAATGACATTCCATCTCCCTCAAATAAATGCCAATGTCTTTATGCTACCTTCAAGGCAAGCAGCATTGATCTGACTTGGCATTCCCTTGACCTCTCTGACCCTATCTCTTTACTACAAGTCTTCCCCTCAATTCACACATCCAAAATGATATCCTTGCAAACAGGGGGACTTTGTACCTGTTCTCTCTGCCTGAACACCCCTTCTCTATACACCCTCATGCTAGACCCTTAATTTCATGCTAGACCCTTAATTTCATGCTAGAGATCATTTCAGTAACCCTTCCCTGGACACCTATCTAAAATGTCAACAATTATTAACCCTGACATATTCTAGTCCCCTTTTCTGCTTAGCTGTTCCTCCTTCACCTATTTTAAAGTTTACACACACAGCACTGACCTCCTTTACTTAATAACATACTGTATATTTTACTTATCTTGCTTAGTGTTTGTGTCCCTCATTAGGATAAAAGCTTCATCAGGGTATAACTTTGTTCACTGATGAGCCTTGAACCTGGAACAGTGCTAGGCACAAAGTAGATGTTCAGTAAATATTCACTGATAAATAAATAGTTAAAAGTTAGACAATAACACCAGCGCACTCTAACCCCAGGTTGCCAGAAAAACCCTGTTTCCAAAAAAAAAAGAAAAAAGAAAAAAAGAAAAGAAAATCAAGAAAAACTAGGTAGGAATCTGAAGGCAAACATCAACTGCCTAACAGCAACTATTGGACCCTTCCAGGCATGCCAGTCTCACTGAGACTGCAGCCAACCCCACATAGAATGACAGTTGACATCCTGAACAGAACGCAGTCACTCATGCCTAAAGTGAACCCCGTAGACACCACCGTTGCACACAAGAGCCATAAAAACAGAACAGATAACTTTCTAAAAACTGTCTTGGCCAATCTTACTTTGAGAAAAGCACTTTTCAGTTGAAGCATATGAAGAATAACACCAAGATTCAAACTTGTTAGCAGTGAGTTACTCAAAATTAATGAATACCTGCTTTCTCAATAGCAAAATACACAGACATGTATGTATGAATTTTATTTAAAATAACTACAATTGAGGCTGAGCACCTATCGCTCAGTGAACAGGGCACTGGACACATAGACCCAGGCTGGCGAGTTTTGGGCCTGGATGCCGGTAGTTCCAGCTACTTGGGAGGCTGAGGCAAGAGAATCGCTTAAGCCCAAGAGTTGGAGGTTGCTGTAAGCTGAGATGCCATGGCACTCTACCAAGGGCAACATAGTGAGACTCTATCTCAAAAAAAAATAAAATAAAATAACTACAAATGAGCGGCACCTGTGGCTCAATTAGGGTGCCGGCCCCCTATACCGAGGGTGGCAGGTTCAAACCCAACCACAGCCAAACTGCAACAAAAAAATAGCCAGGTGTTGTGGTGGGTGCCTGTGGGCCCAGCTACTCAGGAGGCTGAGGCAAGAGAATCTCCTAAGCCCAGGAGTTGGAAGTTGTTGTGAGCTGTGTGATGCCACGGCACTCTACCAAGGGTGATAAAGTGAGAGTCTGTCTCTACAAAAAAATAAAAGTAAAAATAACTACAATTAAGCCCAATGCAGTTGATTTTAGAGCATGCCAAGAATCTTTAAAAGTTACTAAACTGTTATTGTTTTAAAATAATCTTAAATCTATCTTAATATAGGCATAGATTATATCTGAAAGGACACACGAGGAAATGTAACAGTGCTGTATAACAGTGCTGCTTCAGAAGACAAAGTTAGGTACTCAGAAGGGAAGAGTGAGAGGGAGATATTTTAGTTATTATTAGGCTTTTGAAATTTTGGAATTGTGTCATGTTAATATATTTCTTAAGCAAAAATAACACATTAAAATTTTAAAATAAGGTACTCATGCATTACCTTCAAGTAATGAAACAAAACCTATTTGTCAAGGCTGCAAAGGAAATTTTGATACTCATATTCCGAAGATAAGCAAATTCAAAATGTGTCGAAGCAGCATAAGGAAGAAAGGGCAAATGTTTAGAATGATTAAGTGTCTCAAGCTGCCCAACAGTAACATCTTCCTTCTCACCCAGAGCCCTGCTTAGTGTTTTTACAGGAAACAAGCAATGTGTGAACTTCTATGACACCCACCTCCTGGAGAGGCACTATAACAAAACTCTGTAATGATTAGAATGTACCTGCTGCAGAGATATGTCAAACTGTTTAAAAACTCCTGTCAGAATACAACAGGTTTTTCACCTTTTAGAAGAAAAATTTATTCTAAGTTTTATTCTAACAAAGAAGCCATTACTTCCCCCCAAATCCTAATTTCCTAATAAAACTCTCAGAGCAAGGATCATACCCAAAACTGAGAACAAGAAACATGACTAAAAATGAATCAGTCTTAACCCACTAAGATTCTTTGAGGGTCTGTTTCCTGAAAACTGTCCTTATCAAAGGCCACGCATACACACCCAGACCATCGGTGAGAGAAAGGCCCCGAACAGCAGAGCACTCCTGACCTCTGCTCAGCACTCGGCATACAAAGATTTACCGGGAAAGCCCTGGGGCCTACTAGAAGATGTTATTAGCATCTCTTTTTCCGTTTCAAAAACTCTCCCAAGCACAAGGAAGCAGAGACCCCAGCTTCCAAAAAGTAACCGATGCCTGCAAGGAAGCAAACAGAAGCGCTTGTCCGTGGAGCCTGTAGACACCCCAAGTTCCAACAAGCTTCACGTCAGTACTGGCAAAAGTACAGCTCATTTACCCCCATGCCCGCAATAAACTCTGGTCACCTCATTACTTCTCCCTTGTCAATACTCTCCATCTAAGCAGCTCACCGCTTACTTGGCAACCAACCAAAACTCATTCAAATTCCTGCAGACCGATTTCAGCTCACCAGTCGCAGGGGATGCTTCAAATTTGGTTACTATCACTTCCATCTTTAACTACATGACATGCCCTGAAAATGAAAAAAGAAAGTGCCACTTGGGGAAAGAACTCTCCCATTGGCCGCGTCCTCGCTCCCGCCGCGGCGTCCTAAACGCATTATGTCATCCCTAGCCCGCATCTCCCCGCTCCCGTCCCGCCTCCTCCCCCTCGGGCACGGCCCCGGACGCGCCTCGGCTCCAAGTTCTCCGACAGTTAAGAGCCCCTCCCGCGTCGGCGTCTCCCTAACTCTTCGCCCCCCGGGGCCCGAGGGCTAGGGCTGTGCCTCCCCGCCCTACGCTCGGGACAGGCCCGAACCAGGCTCGGCGGAAGGACCGCGACCCAGGCGACGGGGCTGCCGTTAGTAGGGGGAGGGCGCCGCAGGCAGGGACGAGTGTCTCCTCCCGGGCTCGGGGTGCGGCGTCACCCGGTGGCCGCGGGACCCGGGACTAGCGTCGCCCCCGCCCCCGCTGGAGAACCCCCCGGGCGGGGAGCTGCAGCGAGCCCGGACTCACGGTCGGGGCAGCGGCTCCTCGGACACCGCCGGGCCCGGCGGCGGCGGGGGCGGCTGGGGCGGCGGCGGTTGTGCCTGCGGCGGCGGCTGAGGAGGCTGAGGTGGCGGTGGCGGTGGCGGTGGCGGCTGCTGCTGCTGCTGTTGCTGAAAAGACTTAAGAGACTCAAAGGCCTTCATCAGCTTCTCCAGGGTCGCCATGACTGCCTCCTGCCCCGCAGGGCGTCCCCAAAGTCCTCAAGCCGGCTGGCGGCGCCGCTCAGCAGCGCGGCAATGAATGGGGCTCGCGGCCGCGGACAGCAGCGGAACCGACGCGCCCGGCCATCTTAGACAGGCCCGGCAGCCCCCGCGGCGCCGTGCGTCCTGCGACGCTGCGCGGTGGAGGCGGGGCCAAGTCGGGTCGGCGGGATTGACAGGCTGACGTAACGGCTCTGCCAGTGGCCAACCTAGCCGCCGGTCCGCCCCTCATTATTTAGTCCCCACAGAGCCCCCGCAGCGGCTGTGATCGCTGTGCCCCGCTCTGGTGGAGGGGCGGGGCTCCGGTGGAGGGGCGGGGCTACATGGTTAAGGGCGGGGAAGGGGCCGGGCAGCGAGGGGAGAGAAGGGGCGGGAGCCCGGGAGGGGTGCAGGAATTGGACGGAGTCGGGGACGAGAGGGACAGGGAGGGGTGCAGGAGAGGGCAGTGGGGAGGGGGTGGTCATAGAGGGACAGTGACCGGGAAGGCTGGGACAGACCGGAGCCCCGACACGAAGTCGAAAGTCGAAGGGGAGCAACCGCCGTAGACAGGGGCTTGCAGGTGGAGATGCTGCTCGTTTGCTCACCAGCTTGGCGGGGTCTAGGTGAGGGTCTCCCCCACACAGCACCACAGAGAGCATATGGGAGGGCGCCGGAGGAGAGGGGACGTTAGTGAGCGTCTACAAAGAGGTCCCTGCAGGGCGACCCTCTAGGAAGGAGGCAGGAGGATCTGGGGCAGGCTCCGTTGTCAATGCCTGCCTCCTTGGGCCGTGGTTAGTGCTGTGAAAGGAGCTTTGCACAGACACATCTCCCTCATAGGGGCGTGGACTCCAAAGGAGAACGCCCTACTCTGTCCTTTGGGGGCACCCCTACATGACGCCCTCAGCAAAGGCGTCTGTGGAGGCCTTCTCATGGCCAGGGACTACAGGCTGGCGCTGGCATGAGCAGCAGAGAGGGACAGGACTGTGGGGGGACCACCTGCCCCATCAGCTCCAGTCTGCAGGAAGTGGGGTGATATCAGTGGTGATAAACCTACTAAAGCCAACTCAAGGCAAGCCACACCTGCCACTCAGTCTCCTGCACTGAAGAGGTCAGGTAAAGAGAGACTTAATCCCAGTGTTGTCCCCAAGGGGGAGTGGCAGAAGTCTCCCTTTCTTAGGAGGACAGCAGAGGAACAGCCTCTAATTCCCACTCCCTGTTGTTAATAAAGGCCCTGGCAAGGCAAGTGCAGGCTCCCACACAGGCAGGCATGAAAGTGAGCTCAAGGCTAGAACACTAGCCCCAGTGACCGCTTTCCCCTGGCATCTAGGCCTTGGTGTGACCCCCACATTTGAGTGTACGCTGCATCTGGTGGGAGTGGGGAACCTGTGGTCTTCCTGGTCAAAAGTGCAGTCTTTTGACTAAATCCAAATTGTACAGAACACATCCTTTCATTAAAAGGGGTGCAGCAGATGAAGCTTTTCTTGCCTCCTTTGGTGCTTAAAAAAGAATCTTGAAATGAGAAGGCCACAGATTCCCTAGTCGTGGATTTGGCAAATGTGATGGAATGTCACTCCATGATCAGGTCACAAAAGGGTCTGACTTCAGTCTTGCTGGCACACTATCGCCTTTTTTGTTTGCACACTTTGATGAAGCAGGCTGCCATGCTAGAGAGACACACATGTTGAGGAAGTAAGGGTACCTCTGGGCAACAGTCAGTGAGAACTGAGGCTCTTAATCCCACAGCCCACAAAGAACTGAATTCTGCCAAACCAGGTGAGTGTGGGTGTGGACCCTTCCCCAGTGGAGCTTTCAGGTGGGACATAGCTGGGATCTGAGTGCACCTAGTCAGAGGCAGGGAGCAGCGGACCCAGATTCCTGATGCACAAACACTGTGCAGTCATAAATGTGTGTTGTGGTGATTTCTAACACATCAACCAATAAGTTGTGATGTGTTAGTTTGCTTGGGCTGCTCTAAGTACTATAGACTGTGTGGCTTAAACAATTGTGTGGTCCTGGACTAAGTGGTTGCAGGGTTAGTGTCTTAGAAGGCCTCTTTCCTTGGGTTGCAGGTGGCATCTTCTCCCTGGGCCTTCCCTCTTTGTGTCTGTCCTAATCTCTTCTTTTTACAAGAATAGGACAGGACACAACGCATATTGGATGGAGGTCTACCTGAGTGGCTCATTTTACCTTAATTACCTCTTTAAAGAAATTATCTCCAAATATAGTCACATTCTGAGGTTCTGGGGGTTAAAGCTCAACATGAATCTTAAGAGGATGCAACTCATCCTGTACAATAAGTAATACAGTTGCATCCTGACAGCCGTGCTGACCTTTTTTTTTTTTTTTTCTTTTTTCTCACTCTGTCACCCACACTGGAGTGCAATAATGTCATCGTAGCTCACTACAGCCTCAAACTTGTGGTTTCAAGCCATTCTCCCTCCTCAGGCTCTCAAGTAGCTAGGACTACAAGCACACACCACCATGCCTAGATAATTTTTCTATTTTTTATAGAGAGAGAGTCTCACTATATTGCCTAGGCTGGTCTCAAACTCCTGGCCTCAAGTGAGCCTCTGCCTCAGCCTCCCGAAGTGCTCGGATTATAGGCATGCACCATCATACCAGCCTGACCTTCCTCTTTAGTAATAATACTTTGATTTTTGTTTTTGTTTTTCAGGAGTCATAACAGTAGAAAGATTTTAATTTTTATATGAGAGCAATTTGCCACTTATCTAGAAGACTACATTTTCTGTCTTTCCTTTAAGTAAGGGTACCTTACTTAAGGTTAGTAAGCTAACCTTTAAGTTAGCTATGGTGATGTGACTGAATAAGTTCTGGCTAATGAGATGCCAGCAGAGGTAATGAATGTTACCTCTAGAAAGTCTGTTGGTTCAGAGTTAGATAACTCCTCATTGTAAACAAACTTTAACTGCCCAGAGCAGCTCCTAAATCAGCCTAACATTAAAAAAAAAAAAAAAAAAAAAAGTCTGTTTAAAAGAAAGGGGCACTGGCTCAGTGCCTATAGCTCAGTGGCTAGGGCACCAGCCACATACACCAGAGCTGGCAGGTTCAAACCCAGCCCAGGCCTGCCAAACAATGACAACTACAACCAGAAAAAAGGGGGGAGGGGGCGGCACCTGTGACCCAATGGGCAGGGCGCTGGCCCCATATACCAAGGGTGGTAGGTTTACACCCGGCCCCAGCCAAACTGCAACAAAAAAATACCCAGACATTGTAGGGGGTGCCTGTTAGTTCCAGCTACTCAGGAGGCTGAGGCAAGGGAATCACCTAAGCCCAGGAATTGGAGGTTGCTGTGAGCTGTGTGACACCATGGCATCTATCCTGGGCAATAAAGTGAAACTCTGTCTCTACAAAAAAAAAAAAAAAAAAATAGCTGGGCATTATGGCAAGTGCCCATAGTCCCAGCTACCTGGGAGGCTGAGGCAAGAGAATCTCTTAAGCCCAAGAGTTTGAGGTTGCTGTGAGCTGTGATACTAGGGCACTCTACCAAGGGCAACATAATGAAACTGTCTTAAAAAAAGGGGGAGTGGAGCCTTCTACCTGCTACTTGGAATGGGATATGTTGGTTGATGCTTGAGCAGCCATTTTGGGTCATGAGAACAAAAGCAACATCCCCAGGTGAAGGAGCCAGGAGAAATAGGGGCCCACATGACTGTATAGAACTGTCATTTCAGCCTAGCCTGACCATCTATGGACTGCTTTCATCTGTAATAGAGTAATACGCTTCTTTTTTTTTTTCTTTTCTGTCTGAACCATGGTGACTTGGGTTGTTCTATGCTCCTAAACCAAATTCCAACCAGTCCAAGGTGGTTATTGGGGTGACGGCTATGGCTCAGGGAGTAGGGCGCTGGTCCCATATACCGAGGGTGGCAGGTTCGAATTTGACCCTGGTCAAAAAAACATAAACAAAAACAAGTGGTTATGGGTCACTGGGACCACATATGGCCACAACAGATCATGACTGCCTTGGCCATACTTAGAAGAAACTATAATCCTGGCAAAAAAACTAATAAGACTTTTAGAGTTCAGGGGAAAGTTTGGCATAGTCCCAAGATGAACACAGTGGGTAATTGGGCATCGTGTCTCCAAAGCCTTAAAAATGGGTACAGTCGGGTGGTGCCTGTGGCTCAACAGAGTAGGGCGCCAGCCCCATATGCCAGAGGTGGTGGGTTCAAACCCAGCCCCAGCCAAAAACTGCAAAAAAAAAAAAAAAAAAAATGGGTACAGTTGGGTGGCACCTGTGGCTCAGTAGGCAGGGTGCTGGTCCCATATACCAAGGGCAGGTTCGAGCCCGGCCAAACTGCAACAAAGGAATGGCCAGGCGTTGTGGTAGGCACCTGTGGTCCTAGCTACTCAAGAGGCTGAGGCAAGGGAATCACCTAGGCCCAGGAATTGGAGGTTGCTGTGAGCTGTGTGATGCCATAGCACTCTACGGTGGGCAATAAAGTGAAACTTTGTCTCTACAAAAAAAAAAAAAAGAAAAAAAAGGATACAGTCCCTGAGCAGCAAAGACACCTAGTAATTTATCCTCTGAAAACATCCAGGCAACAAATAATCACTTATTACAGCAACATTTAGGGCAAAAAAAAAGAAAAATATAAATTCTGGGCAGAAGGAGATTAGTTAAATGAATCATGATATTGCCACACTGGTCCTAGGCAATCGTTTGTGTCTCAGAAGAAGGTTTACAATGCATGTGCAGATGACTGCTGCAGAGATTTTGATAGCACCCCCCGCTCTTTTTTAAGAAAGGTAAAATAGACAAATACATAGAAAAAATATTAGGCATATGGTCATCAAGTTAACAGTAACCTTCTCTGGGCATGGAAATTAAGGGTGATTTATAGCTTAATCCTGGTGCCTTCCTGTATTTTTCAGATTTTCGGCAGTGAACACGCAAGGGAAATTTTTTTTTTTTTTTTTGAGACAGAGTCTCATCTATGTCACCTTTGATAGAGTGCTGTGGCATCGCAGCTCACAGCAACCTCAGACTCCTTAGGCTTAAGCGATTCTCTTGCCTCAGCCTCCCAAATAGCTGGGACTTCAGGCGCCTGCAACAACACCCGGCTATTTTTTGTTGCAGTGGTCATTGTTGTTTAGCTGATCCAGGCTAGGTTTGAACCCATCAGCCTCAGAGTATGTGCTACGAGTGCCAAGCCAAGAGAAAAATTTTTTAATGAAAGATTGGGTATGCATGGTGTTAAGTAGTTAGTTATGAACAGCTCTCCTGGGAAGGAGGACAGTGCAGGGCCCCAGGACTCCATCTTGGTGCCACCCACCTAATTATGTCCAAATGATTGTGAACAAGTGATTTTTCACATCTAGGGGGAAGGGACTACCCTACCACTGTACCTATCTGAACTGCATTTGGCAAATACCCAGGGAGAACTCCCTGAACGGCTCTGCCAGGGTTCCTGAGATCCCTGTCTTCCTGCCTGACTGTCCTTTTCCACATCTTTCAAAGCAACACCCATAAAGACTGAGAAGACACTTTTTTTTTTTTTTTTTTTTTGAGACAGAGCCTCAAACTGTCACCCTGGGTAGAGTCCCATGGCATCACAACTCACAGCAACCTCCAACTCCTAGGCTTAAGGGACTCTCTTGCCTCAGCCTCCCAAGTAGCTGGAACTACAGGTGCCTTCCACAACGCCCAGGTATTTTTTGGTTGCAGCTGTCATTGTTTGGTGGGCCCAGACTGGATTCGAACCCGCCAGCTCAGGTGTATGTGGCTGGCACCTTAGCCGCTTGAGCCACAAGCACCGAACTGAGAAAACATGTTTTTAAAAGACAGAAAGCTTTTGCATGACTGACTCCTTCTCCCATCTGATTACTACTCAAGTGTCGCCTCTGACAAGATGCTGCCCTGATGTGCCCCCCCCCCCACGTGCTCTCCTTCCAGTGTAGGACCCGGGTCTCCTGGCACGCCCTGTGATACTGATTATTGTGTTTCTGAGCTTGCTTTTGTCTGACCCTCTCCTGGAGGTTGTCTGGTCTCCAATGCAGTGCAGTGTCCTTTACACAATGACAGGAATGGGTCTGTTCTATCGCTGCACTGTGAGAGCACAGTGAAGCTCTAATGATGGATTAGTTTAAAGCCCTGTTGTGGCAACTGCTATAAGCCTGATCCCCAGATAGAGTTAGCTTTCATAAATATTTAAGGCCAACCTGACACTCAAAGGAAACACTAGAGGTTTTTGGACTATGGATTTGGGGACTTGGGTTACTCAATCAGTAAATATAATGTAAATATTCCCAAATCAGAAAAAAAATCCAAAACACTTGTGGTCCCAGATATTTTAGATAAGCATCACTCAACTTGTATAGAACTTTTAACCTAATTGTCTTATGGCTTCAGATCTATTGCTGGTAGCCCCAAATTACTTTTTAGAAGTAAGCAAGGTTCACATAAAAACTAATGCTAGACATGTGGACATAAAATCAAATACTTGCCAAAATCATAAAAATAAAGTCCATTTCTGTCTATCTGCCTTGTCTCTAAGTACTAGTTAGCTGCTATTTTATTAAATCCAATACCTTTTGTTAGTACTTACTATGTGCCAGGTGCTAGGAATATAAATGAGATCCCTGTGCCCAGCCCAGTGAATGAGGAAAGCTGTAAGCAACTGTCGCAGATACCTGCAGTCCCAGCACTCTGGGAGGTTCAGGCAGGAGGACTGACCTCAGGAGCTCAAGACCACAATGAGCAAGAGTGAGACTCGGGAAGTTCAGGTGGGAGGGTCACTTGAGTCCAAGAGTTTGAGGTGCCGTGAGGGGTGATGACACCACTGCATTCTGTGTACTGAGAGCCCCAGATCAAGGCCCTGCTCAGAAACAAACACCTCTGGATGAAGAGACACAGGCCACGGTCTGGGAAAGCCACACACACAGGTTTGTCCTTGTGGAGTTGGGGTATACCACCATCCTTCAGGAGTCTCTACATGTCATCTGGAAGGTCCTTTCATGCAGCCTGTGTGGATTCTATGGAAGAAACTTATTACACAGCTACACTTGGGTAAGTCATTGGCCATTGGTGACTGACTTTACCTTTAACCCCTCTCCCTCTCCAACTCTCCAATTCTGCCTTGATCTTCCTGGTGACCAGGAGCTGTCTAGGGGCTGCCAGCCACCAGTCAACTCATTAGTACACAAAATACACTTCTCCCTTTGAAGATTCTAAGGATTTTAAAAGTTATATGCCATGAGAGGCAGGAAAACAAAATATATATTTGACAGTATCACAGATGGCCTAAATATGCAATAAAACATCAAACAGTAAGATATATTCAAATGACATGGCAAGAAATAAAATACTACATAAGTTTTATAGAAAGAATAAAATATTGATAGGGACAGTGGCTGATATTAAAGATGAATTTTTCTTTGTGTATTTTCTTTCTTTTTTTTTGAGACAGAGCCTCGAGCTGTCACCTGTATAGAATGCCGTGGCATCACAGCTCACAGCAACCTAAAATTCCTGGGCTTAAGCTATTCTCTTGCCTTAGCCTCCCAAGTAGCTCCCCACAACTCCAGGCTATTTTTTGGTTGTAGTTGTCGTTGTTTGGTGGGCCCAGGCTGGATTCAAATCTGCCATCTGCGGTGTATGTGGCTGGTGCCTTAGCCGCTTGAGCTATAGGTGCTGAGCCTGTGTACTTTCTTAATTTCAAAATTCTCTTCAACATATATGCTTGCTTCTAATTAAAAAAAAAAAAAAAAAGATGTGTTTAGTCTGTTGAGTGAAAAAATTATCAGTCCGTAAAAATCTTAACCTAGGTTTGTAATTTGTCTCAGTCAGCGCTGCACCTGTGACTCAAAGGAGACTCCCGAGTCTCACTCTTGCTCATTGTGGTCTTGAGCTCCTGAGGTCAGTCCTCCTGCCTGAACCTCCCAGAGTGCTGGGACTGCAGGTATCTGCGACAGTTGCTTACAGCTTTCCTCATTCACTGAGCTGGGCACAGTATACCAGAGGTGGTGGGTTCAAACCCAGATCTGCCCAAAAAACTGCAAAACAAAAAATTGTCTCAGTCAAGTCTCTTTTATTTGGACATGGAGAAATTCAACTCAGACTAGCTTAAGCAAAAAACAAAACCCTCCACTGCCAGAGGTTCCATTCCCCTTCTTCTGTTTGCCCTCTTTTGCTCATCATCCTTATCAATCTTTCTCTCAATAAACTGTCTTGTTGCTTAAAAAACCAGGAAGAAAAGGGATGGTATTGGTTCCTGTAACTGAGATCCCAAGCCATGCCCGAAACCCTCAGGCTTACCCCTCTGGCTTCCTTCTCAGCCAGGTGCTTTGTGCAGGAGGAAGGAGGCAGCAGCCCCAAACCTCCCCCAGGCAAGCCTCCCAGAGGTCAGGTCCTCAGCACAGCCAGGCCCCTACACCCCCAGCAGCAGGGAGGAGCAGTTCCCTGGAAGAGATGCCAGCAAGTCCACTACTGTGAAATTCTATCTATGAGGGGGTGGCACCTGAGGCTCAGTGAGTAGGGCACCGGCCCCATATACCGAGGGTGGTGGGGTTCGAACCCGACCCCAGCCAAAACTGCAACAAAAAAGCTGAGCGTGGTGGCAGGCATCTGTAGTCCCAGCTACTCGGGAGGCTGAGGCAAGAGAATCGCCTAAGACCAGTGAGCTGTGATGCCACGGCAGTCTACTGAGGGCGATGAAGTAAGACTCTGTCTCCAAAAAAAAAAAAAAAAATTCTATCTACGAGGACAGAGGAAGGGACAGAAGGACTCAATGTGAACACGTAGTGGGATAAAGATGACCTTTTTCTTCTTCTTTTTGGGGACAGTTTCAGTCTGTACCCCAGGCTAAAAATGCCTTGGTGTCACCCTAGTTCACAACAACCACAAACTCAAGGGATCCGCCTGCCTCAGCCTCTTGAGTAGCTGTGACTACAGACGCCTGCCCTGATACTCAGCTAATTTTTCTATTTTTAGTAGAGACGGGGTCTCTACTCTTGCTTAAGCTGGTCTCAAACTCGTGAGCTCAAAGGGATCCTCCGGCCTCAGCCTCCCAGACTGCTGGGACTATAGGTGTGAGCCACCACACCTGACCTGCTTTTTATTTTCTTTATACTTTCCTGTAATTTTTACAATGAGCATGTATTTCTCAACAATTAGTAACATATTTACTGAGCAATTACCATGCACCAGACATTCTGCTCAATGCTTTACAGAAACTGACCTTTTCTCATGGTCAGAAGGTAACCCTTCTGCTGGAGGACATGGCCACCTGTGCTGCTTGTGTGAAAGCGCCTCTGAGACCTGGGCTCCTGCTGCCCCACGGCTCTGACCCTCAGGCTCTTGTAGTTCCTTCCTCCACACAGCTGTCTGATCAGTGGTGACCCAAATAAGTGACTGACACAAAATCTCAATGGAGGTTTATTAGCCAAAGTTGAAATTGCACCCAGGAAAAACATAAACTGCAGACAAACTGTGGTTGCTTTTTGAAAGGGAATTCAGGAATTTTCAACGTTTGAAGGCATAAAGAAGGAAAAAAGGGGCAGAGGTGAGACAAAAAGGTTATATTTTTGTGAGTCCCAGGACGTCTACATTTTGCCTAAGATAAGAAGAATGTTAGAAGAGAAAAAGGGGGCGGCACCTGTAGCCCAGTGGTTAGGGTGCCAACCACATACACTGAAGCTAGTTGATTAGAACCCTGCCTGGGCCTGCTAAGCAACAATGACAACTGCAACCAAAAAGTAGCCAGGTGTTGTGGTGGGTGCCTGTAGTCCAGCTACTCGGGAGGCTGAGGCAAGAGAATCACTTAAGTCCAAGAGTTGGAGGTTGCTGTGAGCTGTGACGCCACAGCACTCTACCAAAGGTGACATAGTGAGACTATCTCTAA